>JAMKCH010011380.1:0-193881 GCA_023653785.1 Ophioderma brevispina
TAAGCGATTTTGTAATTAGAATTGGGATCCCAGATTGGACTTAACGGCAGAGCTGGAAATGCTACGTTTATGTCCGTCCGGATGAAATAGTGCCACCTCGAGAAAATAACCTCTAACTTGACTTGCCCGAACTATTAAAACAACTAATGGATGAGCGTAGACACGTACATGGCGCTATTTCCTGGCTATTTCACGGAAGGCCGTTTCCAGCAGCCGCTGAATTATTATCGGGGATCCCCGATAATAATTATTCTAGTACAAAATTCCTTCGTTTGTGACAGATAGAAATTTTCGAGCTTAACCATTCACAGGTATAGTTTACTAGCCAGTTACCAATGCAACCGTGTAAAAATCTCAAAATTTTTGAAAAATTGGGGGCGCCCTTCAAAAAAATGTGCTAATATTGCTTTAAATTAGATCATTAGTTATGGTCATTCAAAAATGAGGGTGGCGTTACCTTTTCACAAATTATTTTTAAACATTTTTTTATTGTATCATAAGAACCAAGTTAGGTATTCAACTGAATTATATTTCATTTTAAAGGGAATTTATCTAGCTTTGATGTGGTAGCAGATTCAATTTTGTGCTATTTTTACTTTTTGAGTTGTCGTAATTTTGAGTCAGTCGGGGTCAGAGAGGGTGGTGCCTACGGAAGAGGTGCCTACGGATGAGGCATGTGTTAAAGTCTAGGGATTTTTGATATTCGGGGCTTTTGCATTTTTTTTGTTTTATATCTTTGTGACCCTGCCATGTATTAAGATAAATAACATCTCATTTTGTTTGTTATTTATGTGGCATTCATTTTGACTCATACAACAGTTTAAGATATGATGCTAATTGAAGGTAACAAATTAGACTGCCACAAAATTTTTTACTTTTTACATCAAAATTTCACTTTTCCACCTTTTATGACACATGTGGCACCCTGTATATGCACATACAAGTTGCATATTTGTCTTCCTTACATTTTTAGCTTTACAACAATATATAGTTTTATAGCTATCTCAAAAAAAAATGATGACTTATTCTCATTTAAGTGTGAAAACGTGTACTATTTGGTAGTTTCAAGCATGTAACACACTTTGCTCCCAACTCATGGTGCATGATCTTATAGCATTAGGTCATGTTGACAGTTAATTTGTATAAAAATTCAAATGGCCGCCGTTTTAAATTTATGCAAATTCATTGTCAATATATGGCATAATACCTTAACTGATGGTCTAGTTGTGTTCTCTGACCCTGAAAGCTTATGTATAGACACAAGAATGAAGTCTTTACAAGCCTTAAATCTTGAGTTATGTACAAAAAATGTTAAAATGGCGGCCATTTTGAATTTATGCAAATTAGACACACTTCCCCTCAAAATTAGCTTTGGGGACCAGAAGATTTGGAATCAGCATAAAATTTCCATATAGAAACACTGTTTCAATTGCTTTTTCTCAAAAATGCCTTCGACTAGTTGCTTTTTGAAAAATGGAACCAGTCTAAATCACGTCACTCAAAGGACCAGTATATAGGATGAAATCAAGAGGTCCCTTGGCAGATCCCTGCACTGTTAAAAATAAACCTGTAAAAAAACAGGGATTTCACTGGCAGCTGGGACTCACAACGTGCAGAACGTAAAATAACTGGAGCCGTAAACATACAAAACCATTGCAAGGAGCGTAAAATAACGGCGTAAAATCTCAGCTTTAACGTTATTATAGGTTTTTGACTTGTTTAAACAATCCTCTGACCAAATTTTCACGTTGTAGCTATGGCATCATACAAACGTCGTATTTACGTTACCACGTGGTTGTAAAAGTTATATTTCAGGCAAACAATTTTGAGAAAAAAGGCAATAAACAAAGGGAACATGTGAAGAAATAAAAAATTAAACCAGTTTATACACTTTGTTTTATATGGTTATGTACACATTCTAATGTCACCAATTACTTAATCATCATATAAATAAACTTAATACATGTACCTTACATAGATTCGAACCTGGGCCTTAAGATTACAAGTCCTATACCCATTCCACTACATGGCTTTACTGATAACAGATGCTAAAATTAAATATATATATGTGTGTACCGCTTTTTTCAATGACGTTACTTACGACGTTATTTAACACATTCTATAGGCAAAACAATTTTCATAGTTCATATTCTTACATTAAAAACAAGTAAGTTACAAAAGAACGTAATATTAAGGGAAAATATAATAACGGTCAGCGTATAAATACTACCTTTTTCAAAATGTGTAGTATTATTTTCTAGCCACTGTTTATTTACATTTTTTCTTTTTTTCTGCTTCCAAATTGTAATTTTATGTTAGGTTATAGGTAATAAAGCGTGAAGATTATTGAATAATTGGGGTTACCGTAGTTCAAAAGGTAAAGTCTTGTAAAATTAGGAACATTTTTAACAGTGTGTGGGATACCGCAAGGAAGGATATGAATGTCTGAAAGCTTATCATTCACAACAACAGCAGGGAACGATTAGTAAGGTATGATTTAAACCATCGTAACACAGTGCCCCCACTGACTTTGTAGACCCTCGAAACGATGGAATGGGTGATGATGTCAAATACGGGAGAATAATCAAGCAAAATCAAAACTGCTTCGAATTCATTGCCCTTGTCTAACGCCAAAAGCAGATCATTCACAACACGAAGCATGGCTGTTTCAGTTGAATGGAACTGGCGATATGCTCGTTGCATATCAGAATAAAGGCCATTTTTATGCAGATAGACTTTCAGTTGAGATGAGACTGCTTTCTCAAATATCTTGGAAATAAACATCAAATACAGCTCAGTGGAAACATTGCAATCTCATCTGCAGATTCCACCCTGGAATGGACAACGACCCAAATTGTAGATGTCCACGTCATCAAGCCACCTAACTCCCGGCTTCAAGCAGATTCTCTACCTACTTATGGCGTGTATGGTGCACCTTGCATCTACGCTGGAGACTTTAACAGCATCACATGGGGCTACAGGAATACCCACCCTGACGGACCCAACCTAGAGGACTGGGCTTCCAAATCTGGCGTACAACTCTTGTACGACCCCAAGCAACAAGACAGTTTCTACTCTGGAAGGTGGAACACAACCTCAAATCCTGACCTTGCATTTGTAAATATGGATGCCATTTCTGTTCACCGTACTGTTCTCGACCGCTTTCCGATGTCTCTACATTGACCATCACTGATCGCTCAGGACAGTCTTACTAGGCCTGTATCAACAAAGCCAGTGAAAAGGTGGAACTTCCGCAAGGCAGACTGGGACCAGCTTGAGAACCTGATGGATTCAGAAGTGCCCAACTTTCCGTCACCAACCTCCTCCAACCTGGACAATTCTTACATAGCACTATGTAAACTCTTTATTAAGATAGAAAGAAGACCATCCCACGTGGCTGTTGTCGCAGTTATATCCCATCCTGGGATGAGGAATGTGATGCTCTTTACAATGAATTCTTGAATTCTGAACCCGGGGAAGAAGCGACATCTAAGGCTTCAGATCTGACAAACTGCCTGGACATGAAACGTCGCGAGCGCTGGGAGGAGATGGTCCAGGGAATTGGTTTCACTCATTCTAGCAGGAAGGCCTGGAAGACTATAAACGTAAACCGCCTCACCGGCAGAGTTTCCAAACCATGCATCGAAATGTCCTGTGTCTGCCAACTCAGTAGCTGAGCAACAGCTTGCAAATGGTCGTTTCAAGGATATTGATAGGATCACACTCGCTCTGTTAAAAAAGAGATCACCAAACTTCGTCGAGCCCTGGCGTGGACGGGTCACTTTCAACACCACATTACATACATACATACATACATTGTACAATGTGTTTTATAAGCGCCATTCCAAAATGACCACAGCGCATAAGATAAAACAAACAAGATAATTATACAAAGCAAATAATGAATGCAGCAAAATAGCATGAATGAGATAACAACTGAAAATGCACAAAGGCAAATAGTTGAAAAAACTACATTTGAGCAAACAAGTGTGTTTTTAACTGTTTTTTAAAGACTGGCAGTGATGTGGCAGTACGTATAGAAACGGGTAGTTGATTCCAAATTTTAGGTGCATTGAAAGCAAAGGATTTGTCAGCTGCAGAGTGTAGAGTCCGGCTATGAATTTTGGGAACAATGAGTCTGGTTGTGTCAGTGGCTGAGCATAATCCCTGTCGCATTGGGTTATACGGCTCCAGGCAAGTGTCAAATAACCTGGAGCAGAACCTGGGAGGCATTTATACACATAGAACAGAACTTTAAAGATAATACGTTGCTTAATTGGTAGCCAGTGGAGCTGTTGCAAGAGTGGAGAGGCACGGTCCCTTTTATTAGCGAGGAAGATAATTTTTGCAGCCCAATTTTGCAGGCGTTGAAGCCGTACAGTTTCAGATGTATTTGCGCCCATGAGTAAAACATTACCATAGTCCAGCCTGGATAATATCAATGCACGGATGACAGAATTGCACGTTTCAAAATCAAGAAAGCGCCGAACACGTGATATGTTGCGAAGATGATCAATTACACTTTGTGACAGTGAGGCGACCTGGTTTGACATGGACATGTGGGTGAACACCCTTCTCACTACATGAGCTTACCTCTGCTATCAGCCAACTAAAGAGTGGAAATGCCCAGGGGCCTGATAATCTACCAGCGGAGTTCCTGA
Organism: Ophioderma brevispina; assembly: GCA_023653785.1. NCBI lineage: Eukaryota > Metazoa > Echinodermata > Ophiuroidea > Amphilepidida > Ophiodermatidae > Ophioderma > Ophioderma brevispina. Next base: position 4,662 of record JAMKCH010011380.1, read on the forward strand.
AACACTACGGCCCACAGTGGCTCCAGGAGTTCTACAATATGTTGCCTTACCAACCAGTCCTTACCACGATCTGGAGGAGGGTTACCATCATCGCACTCCCCAAACCAAACTTTAAAAAGCCTGTTGACAACCCCAAGAACTACCGCCCAATATCACTACTATGTGTTTCCTTTAAACTCCTTGAGAGGCTGATCCTGGCCCGGCTGGAGCCAGTCGTCGAATTCCATCTGCCTGACGAACAAGCAGGATTTAGCCGTGACGGGAGCACTGTCCACCAGATTGTAAACTCACAAATGATATTGAGAATTTTGAAAAACATTGTAAGGCGGGGTTAGGCGTCATCTTAGTGGACCTTACGACACCGTGTGGCACCAGGGCCTGATACTCAAGCTTCTCAGGACCATCCCAGATCGTCACCTTGTACAATTCATATGTAACATGGTTGCAAACCGTAGCTTTGTTCTTAAGACCAATGATGGACAGAGCAGTTGACTGCGTCGCCTGAGGAATGGAGTCCCACAAGGATCAGTACTAGCTCCCATGCTGTTCAATTTGTATATCAGTGATCTACCTCAAACGACATATGGCTAGGCCGACGATCTTGCCCTTTTTCACTCGGACAGAAACTTACTGCAGATATGGCCCTACTTGCAGCATATCTCAAGACCTTGAGACTCAAGCTGAGTGAAACCAGGCTCATCGCCAGCTTCAAATTAACTTCAATGGAGCGCCTCTGCCATACAATCCTACGCCAACTTATCTGGGCTGGGAGTGAAGCTTGATCGGCAGCTTACTTATCGACAGCGTCTCGAGTCAGTAACGACCTTTAAAACCGGGCTTATGCTTATGCAGATGCGGTGATGCAATGAGCGCGCCCAAGCCCAGCTGCTGTTCATGAATGTGGCCGATATCGATCGAGTGGACTTTGAATTCATGCAGTCACATTTCTGAACACAGCTGGGCATGGGCGCGCTCACTGCATCACCGCATCTGCATAAGCATAAGCCCGGTTTTCTAAAGGTCGTAAGTATGTGAAAGGGTATCTTCGAGGAATAACCTCCTGTGCCACCTTGCTGGATCTTCATGGGTTGCTGGCCCATCTACTCTATGCACCACTGTCCTGGTGCAATAGCTTTCACACAAAGAAGCTGGACACAGTACTCAACGAGACCATGAGATGAGAACCATTACTGGCTTCCTTCGTCCCACTCCATTTGAGTGTCTACCAGTGCATTCAAGCATTGCACCTGCGGTGTTTCGGAGAGAACATCACACAAATAAACTGGTGAATAAAACTCTGTTAGACAACAAGCACCTGCTGCAAAACACTGTCAAAGAATCACACCAGCTCGGCAGACAGAGACTGCGCTGGTGTCGACCCTTTTGTCGACACGCTGCTGAACTCTCCAGCTCCTCGTTCAACATCTTACAGACATGGAACACTGCCTGGCTAGATACTCCAAGACCAGACCATTCACTATCACACCTAGCTATGACAGAACTCCCACCTGATAGCAATCTTCCACGTAAGGAATGGGTCACGTTGAAGAGGATTCGCACAGGTGTCGGTCGTTCAACAGCAATATGCATCTACAGCCTGCCAATGTGGCTCTCCATCACAGACTGGATTCTCAATGAGTGCCCTACCATTCGTCCACCGGTGGATATAGACTTCTCAACCCTAACCAATCAACAGTGAGCTGGCTCCTCCAACTCCAACATATTATTTAGCTGCTGCCTCATACGCAAGAAGAACGGGCGTTCCCAGACTATTTTCAATCGAGGGAGGCTATTGCCGGACATTGCTCGCTGCACTCGTCAGGTACATTTTTTTTAACCGTGGGTAAAATTTTATAAAAAATCAACAATGGGAACGAGCGAGACACAACTTCTAACTTCTACCAAGCACTTAACACAATACCATTATGAAATTTTAGCATATTAGCAATCGAACATACCTTCTGACAAAATCAGTAACAACATAATTTATTTCATTCAAATAATCAACCTACATCTTTTTTACCACTGATTTTGCCGACATGTCAACATATTTTCCGACGAAGGCAAATTCTGTCGACGGAATTCTGTTAATGGGGGTGTCCCTCTCTAGGAACGGCCCTGTATTTATGAAGGGGATTGTTGAAGCCCGCCACTGATTAACGGTTTAAGCCAAAATAATCAAAAATTGTAAACATCAAGTTAAAAAAAGACAAACATTATTTCTATATCGAATTGACAATGTTAGTTCCTTATTTAACACACAAATTGATAGCATTCGCATACTTGCAGGCAAAAACAAAACACAGGCACAAATGAACATGTTTTGAAGATACTTTGGAGACAAAAAATCAGAACCATCCTTTAAAGAATCATACTTAAAATAAGCCTATACACAAGACTAAATTGGAGGAAAATGAATATCAATGAAAAAAACAATGAATTTGCTTTTTAAATACGCAGATGTGGCAGGAGATAGAGTCCTCCGGACTCACAGTCCGCCTACAATGGTGAAGAATAGGGCGTTCGATTCAGTTGACTCTTAACGCAACATTTAGTTTCACGCTTTATTCCATTGTCGTCTATGGAGCCCGGACTATGGTTCCCCGACCATATCTCCTTTTACACAGGTGTGGCAAGAGATGTAGTCCTCCGGGCTCACAGTCCGGGAACAATGGTGAACAATAGGGCAATCGATTCAGTTGGCTCTTCACGCAACATTAGTTTCAGTTCACGCTTTATTCCGTTGTCGTCTATGGAGCCCGGACTATGATACCTGCCGGACTTTGTGAAAATTGTTGAAATCAACTCCTTATAGGTTCAATAACAAGGTCCATGTAAAATATCAGACTTGGCAAAACTTCTGAAGTAGTTGACGTGTGTCCCCCTGACTATGAAGAAAGAGGACTCTTAAAAAGTATAGTTCTGGTTAAGTTAAAGTGACAGGAGGAGATTTTTTAGGATATGAATTTCTCTCAAATTTCACTGGATCGGTTGTAGACCACCTACCGAGAACGTTTGGAAGGTTTATTGGACAAACAGGTGCAAAGAAAACCGCAAACCTTGTTTTGAACTTGCCTGCTATCGTAATTGTTCCCCATAGAAAACCATGCTTTGACTTTCTGTCGTGCACGACAGAAACTACTAAATCATCATCTTATTACATAAAGACGGCGTATTCGGCTTATTCACTTCAGGTGTGATCTAATACATTGGTAAGCATTCCAAATATGTAAAAAACCTAGGTTCGAGAAAAATTGGAGGCACTTCTTTCTGGAAATCTCCTCATGTCTCTTTAAATGTTTACAACAGAGATAGAGATCAAAGGTCAATGCTAATTGGATTATGTTGCCCTGTGGCCTATTTTGTCACATAGCTATGTATTGGAGATGCTACAAACTATTCCTTATTTTGACACATAAGGCTAGATGAAATTTTTATTTTTTTTAAACCAAGATTGGATTAACTTCTGATTTTACCCCTGCACAAATAGAAATTGACTTTTTAAAACAATTTTATCAATTTTTACCCTATAACTCCAAAACAAATGGTCTATGGAATCCTTACCACTGGGCGGACAGTATGAGAAGCTTTCCAATATGTTTGGATGCCAGGTTATCCTTAAAGTGACATCATGGCATGAAAAAAATTGACATAATGAAAAGGACCCTTACTGAAATCACTTCCACAAGTTAGAAAACAATTTGGATGTTTACATTCTGTAAAAACAGTAAAAACAGGAAGAGTTCCGGGGGGGGGGGGGGGGGTGGGGGGGGGGGGGGTCCGGGGGAGGTGGCAGTTTGTGGCAATTTCTGGAAAAAGGATGCTGACATTACTGCCAGCATTTACCAAACTTTAAAGCATGTTGTCATCAGCTCATATACCATTGCTATTGTATATGTGCTAATCCCAGGCTCCCAGCTAATCCATCTTTCACTTGCCAGATCAATATCTTACTACAAGCCTAAAGTACAATGCCTGAATCCCAGTCTGAATGTTTTTGAATTGTGTCGCAAAACATGCTAGATACTCTGTAAATTTTGTCAGGGATGTGAATACCTTGCTTTTCTGTTCCAGAAATTGTCACAAACTGCCACCTCCCCCTGGAACTCTTTCTGTTTTTACAAAATGTAAACATCCAAATTGTTTTCAAACTCATTGAAGTGATTTCAGTAATGGTCCTTTTCATTATGTCAAATTCTTTTTTCATGCCATTATGTCCCTTTAAATTGGCCCCTATTTAAAAAGTGACATCACAATTTGAGACCACTAACTACCTTGCATTGATATAGAGTGTCCATACTAACTACCAAAGGTGCCAAAAGCTTGGATGTAGTGGGGCATGAATGACGTTTCATCCAGGCCTGTGCTCCCGCTCTACAAATGCCCCTAAGGCCAGCATTGATAAAACATGTTGAAGGACATCAGACACATACTTTTTGCCTACCAACACAATTCATGCCAAAAACACACAAAATGCCCCCAAAACAAAACATTTGCTCAGATTTTTTTAAAAATCCAATTCCATAGAATTTAAAAAAAAATGTCATTACTTGCATACAGCAAGTTTCACAAGAATTGGGACAAAACATGAGACTAGTTCCAGAAATTAATAGCTTTCCTACTACACAATGTGAACCTCTACTCTATGACCAAAGCCTATATTTATAGGCTAAAAATTGATCAGTGCATGGATTATAGGCATTTGTGTCGCCAGTGGCCAGCTTTCTGCTAATATGAAGTGAACTACCATGTTTTGAGTGGTTTAAAATGCCAGAAAAACAATTGACAAGACTTTCATGACATATATAAAGTATTTAAATACTGTATATCAATATTATTGTTTTCATCACATGAACACTTTAAGAGAATCATAAGCCGACACTTTGCTGTGCTTGGTACCATAGTCTTGCTTCCATGTGTGCTTTCAAGCCGACACTTTGCTGTGCTTGGTACCATAGTCTTGCTTCCATGTGTGCTTTCAAGCTGACACTTTGCTGTGCTTGGTACCATAGTCTTGCTTCCATGTGTGCTTTCAAGCTGACACTTTGCTGTGCTTGGTACCATAGTCTTGCTTCCATGTGTGCTTTCAAGCTGACACTTTGCTGTGCTTGGTACCATAGTCTTGCTTCCATGTGTGCTTTCAAGCTGACACTTTGCTGTGCTTGGTACCATAGTCTTGCTTCCATGTGTGCTTTCAGCATACCTAGGCCTAGGGATGAATTCGGTATTCTGCCACCACATCTTCAACATGCAGTCTGTTGAGGATGCTGAATTCATAGAGTAGTGGCACAATACTAAATTATTTCCCATACCTATCTTAGAGAATGATTGATAATCACTTTTTCAGTGATAACAAAGTTATACAACTTTCACTAACTTTTTACTAAGTGTTTATGAGCATATTATTCAAAAGATAACTACTGATTTGTCTAGACCTGCGTTATATAGAACACTGTATTATGAAAATGTTCACAGCCGATTTCATGCAATTACAGAACAAGAAAACACAAAATTTGGACACAAAGTATTGTATCATTTTTAATTTATTATTTCTGCAACAGGGTGCCACTGCAGCAGCAGCTCATTACATGTTTATTATAAGCAAGAGGTGCTTTCCCTACCTTAATTTCATTAGGTCAATTTCTAAATTGGGTAAATCATATGTGAACAATTTTGCAGTAGATCTTTTAACTTGACTCATATGCAACACAAAATGTTTCAGAAGCAAATACCAAACACGATCTGGTTCTGATTTGGTAAATTTAGTGCATCAATTAGATTGGATCTTCAAAATATCCTTTAGAGTGGTTATACAAAATGCACAGTGTACACCACTAAATTACTCACCTTGAGCCAATTCAACTCTAGATTACTCATGTTTTTTTCAACTGATTCACTCCCCAGCAATTCTTTCAATTCTACTGCAGCACTATTTTGAGGTAACAGAGTTTACAAGACAGCTTGAAAAATTCAAATATAGATATACCTTGTTGCACACTTAAACACATTTTATATAAAAAATAATCTGAAACCTACTATAAAAGTGACATAACTCAGTGTAAACACACACTGACATTCACAGCTTTCAGTAACTTTTAAAGTAAATCTGTAGAACTGCAGCTTTAGCAGGTGCAGTACCGAATATATTGTCTAATGCACGGGCCATGCTACTTTCACTTCTACACGATATCCCTAACTGAAGCCTTTGATTTCCAGTTTTCTGCATATTTCTCTTTCAATAACAAAACTGGGTAGCTGTGAAAAATCTGCTGAAAACTAAAAGACTGGCATCTCTGATCTCTCAGTCTGTCTGCTGTGAGAGACCACAGGTCATACAGCCTTCAAATGTAGGTGGGTGTAACTGGGGCTGAGCCAGAACAAGGTTACATTTCCAGGGGTGCTACTAATCGTGGAAGCCGGGTAATGGGTGAAAAATGGTTTTCAAGCAAATATTTAAAAAAAGCCTGTCTGGGTCAAGAAGCCAGGTAATCACAAAAACCCGGTGTTCACCTACATATAGTTACATGATAATATTAAACCTTTACCTATCATGTCTGTGATTGACTATTTACATCATATAATGCTATGAATAACTACTCAAAATGGCTGGTAGTGCCCAGGGAGCTCAATTGAAATTTTCTCTTAATCTGTTGGGCATTCAAACACTATTATTACTATTGCATACACAAACCTCGGCATGGATGCAATCACTAATAGCCACTTGTTTTACTCAATTCTAAGTTGCCCGCTCTCTACTACTAATATTATGTTCTTAAAATTAGATGATCTGCGAGACACTTAGAGCCAATATTTTTAGCAAGTGCATTATTAGTAAAAAATCAATCAGTTTGACGACGAATAACGCAACAAGCCATGCACGAGAAACTAAACATATACAGACATTAAAGTGACTGGAGATTTTTTGAGAAAACAAATTTTTCTCAAATTGCACTGGATCGGTCGTAGACCACCTATACTTCGTCGGGCCTAAACTAAGGAGTGACGTCATAGCCTTCACACAGTCTTAAACGTGCGAGTCGCAGTAAGCTGCAGCTGTAATCGCGAGCGTACAAAGATGGCGTGCGCGATATGCATGCACAATAGCTGCGCGAAAGCTATGACATCACTTCTTAGTTCAGGCCAAGAACGTTTCGAAAGTTTATTGGACAAACAAGTACAAAAGAAAACCGCAAAACCCTTTTTATAGGTGTTGAAATAGTCAAAATCATCATCTTCAAGACCCTTTTAAAATGCTTAAGTGTGTTTTTGCAAAAAACAGTAATGTAAGGTGTTGATACGACCTAACACTAGCAATTTAGAGACAAAATGGGCAATTTGAATTTGGAGAAAAATGACTGATAGTGGCTTTAAATTATTCAACATTTGTAAAGGTTTGTGTTCATCAAATACAATTAGCGATTAAGTTTTTGTGGTCAATAGCCAACTAGTCATGTGAGTGCAAGAAGGTCACAAGTGTAATAGCTGCTATATGATAAAGCTGTGTGTGCTGCCATGTATCAGGATGACTATTTATCTTTCCTTGACTCAGTGGCTCTTGAAATGGTTCTTCAGGCAACTGTATCAAGAGCCACTGACCAAAGACTTGGCATAGTAGTATGTTTGATAGGATTTCTGACAAATGGCAGCTATTGCACTTACAAACTTCTTGCATTCATAAAACTATTTATTGTTTGTGCGGTATTACCAAGCTAAATGAGTCACTTTTTTTACTAATACTGCTGCATTCAACTTTTGTTTTTATTGTTCTGAGCAATGCTAAAATGACACAAGAGGTGTAACTGAATTTTGCTCAACAAACACATCATTTTGCTTGAAAAAATCACATGTGGGGTAAAAAACAGTGCAATTGTGTAGCTTTGTCATTATTTTCAAATAAAAACACTAGGGTGTGGTGCTCTAAGTTATTGTTTTTGCATTAGCTGACAATAGTCCATTTACATTGAGCTGATTTCTGAAATTTAGTCTTGGAGGAATTCAATTTTTATCCTAATAACTATTTTTATAGTTTAAAATGATCTCAACTGACACCCAGATCAACCTTAAATCACTTAACATTCTTTGTGTCATCGCACTTAATAAACATTCACACCAACTTTCGCGAAAACTTAATGCAGTTTACTCATTAACCTAATTGTTCTTGATTAGCTAAAAATATTCATCCTATTTGCACAAAAAAAACCAAAATTTAAAAGAAAATCCTCAATCATGAACTAGCATCAAGTCAGTACATCTAAAAATGCCTTTCAAAGTTCCTTATTAAAGTGACAGGAGATTTTTTTGAGGTTACAAATTTCTCTCAAATTGTACCTGATCTGTTGTAGACAACTACCAAGAACATTTCAAAGGTTTATTGGACAAACAAGTACAAAAGAAAACTGCAAATGTTGTTTTGAACTTGCCTGCTATCACAATCATTCCCATAGAAAACCACACTTTAAATTTCTGTCGTGCACGACAGAAAATGCTAAATCATCATCTTATTACATAAAGACAGTGCATTTGGATGATTCACTTCAGGTGTGATCTAATACATTGGTAAGCATTCCAAATATGCAAAATAAAATGGGGTTGCTTCTTTCTGAAAATGTCCTCATGTCTCTTAAAATTGGGAATTAAGCCAAGTAAGGCAAACACCTGGTCAGAACTTCCATACCCTCTCTACAGTAGTCAAGTAACACACAATGTGTGCAAACACACATATATTCAAGGGTTACATTTGACTAGTCATAACCTGATTAGCATCTGTATGCTCAATTTATTTGAACTATCAAAATGAAATTGCTATGATATGCCTCATGCACTCAAGTTGGCTCAGATGATCTCCTGGAGTAAACAATAACAGTCACACATCACAGCAGTGTAGAAAATAGGTTAATTGTCCATTTTCATAAAAATGAAAGATTGGTTTATTCAGCCTTCTATGGATAGCACATAATACTAAAAAGATCTGTACAGGCGTAACATTGACATGCACTAGGATTTGTCATACATCACTAGGATTCTCATCTTTTCTTCCTTCCACAAATTGGGACTTGAAAATTACAAACACTACAAACAGTGGTTTTAAGCCAAGTAACTGCAGAGATATTTGACAAGTACTTAACTTCACCATGGAAACAGTTGAACATTAAACAACTCTACAATATGGAATGCTAAATACATTGCACATTATGTACACAATTGGTTGGAGAAAAAAAGGCTTGACAATTATTAATGGTCTTTTCTACAGGATCCACATTGTGAAATATTAAGTGGAAAAAAATAGTTAAAACAAAATGGCTGCAAATTGTTTTAACCATTTCCTCCAATTAAATCGATCATGGTAGGGCCTGCCTATACATCAGAAACCCGAAGAAATTAAAGGTTGAGTTATATTGCAATGCACAATAGTGTTTTCCACTGATACTGCAATGCACATTAGAATTGTTTCAAAACCCAATTTGGTGAGAAAGCTGAAAGGTGCTTGTTCCAATTTATGTGTATCATGTTCTCTACTTGATGAGAGCCTGGCACTAGCATACAATTACAACAAGTATTGTGGAAAACAAATTTGGGGTTTGGATAGTAGAAGTGATATTACAAGACCCTGTTCACTACTGCACTAATATTGATGGTTTAATATCATTAAAATGGCAGTTTTTTGTCAGTATCTTGGGAATGGAAGGTATTTGGAAGCAGAAAATTCAGGACGACAATGAGAAAATATGGCTTTTTGTCCGATATCAAAATTGAAACCAGGTAAATTTGGGAGGTGGGTCACAAAGGCAATCAGAACAAGCACCTTTAAGTAACATACTTTCCTCAGATACTGGCAACCAATTCTCCACATCATATAGATTGAAATAATTGGCATTACCAAAATGGCAAATATTCCACTATCAAACTTATTTAAAAGTTAATACTATACCCATGATGTTTCCTCCACACAACTACAAAGAAAACTTATCCTGTAAACCTAATGAGGTCATAATTATAATTTACTTTGAATAGGTGAAATTATTGTGCCAAAATATTTGCCATCTCAAATTATGTTACATGGCAAATTCACTGAGAGTAGCCAGGAAAATTACACAAAATGCGCCCTTCCAATAAAAAGAGAATGTCAAAGTATTTCAGGATTTGTTTCTCTGGGTGAAATCCAGTAACATTCCACAATCATATCACTACCCATACTCATGTGATGCCACTGTATTTCTTTCCTGACCAGTGGCATCACAGTTTAAAATTATTAACCATTATTTTGGAAATACATAAAGTACATACATCCACTTATACAAACGGGTGGGAGTTGATTCACCAATCACTTTTCACTTGCAAAATTCACTTATAAAATTCATGCATACCACTGTCTTAATAAAACTATATAGTATTTTTTAATATCACTGGTTTAATGGCAGAGACAGTAAAACATGTACTTGATGTGATGTACTGCTGTCGAGTAACAGAACATAGTGCATTGAGGGAGTACGTGTTAGTACTTAGATCCCTATGTAATGTATTTGTGATTACTACTGTTTCATGAACTGCCATGAGAAAGAATGATACTAAAACTAGATGCAGGGCTACAAATTAAGATACAGTATCACATATTTAATATATGACCCTGTATTCCAAAGTAGCATTTGATCAAATATGTTATATTTCTAACAAAACTCTGAATAATACAATAGTTATTAATGTGTGCCACTTACATAAATATTAAATGACAATCCATAGTATCAAAGAGGTCATACTAACTCCATGCCACTCATTTAAATAATGGAATACTCACACAACCTTCTAGGTCAACGTTCAAGATTCCACAAAATATATACAGAAACAGTTACAGTGACTTTCAATATAAAATGGAAACAGTGGCATTATGTTCTATGCTTATAATAAGATTTTAAAAACTACCACACTAACAGGTTGCTGTTGCACAAGACATACACACATACATTTATTCAATGCCAATCTACATTGCTAAAGGCAGTAAACCTTATTTCGGTGTTGTTGATGTCGAGTCATTCACTCTTTGAAACACACAATTAAAAGTACAATATATGCTTATAATATAGTTGGCAAATTAAACACTAGCCTGCAAAAATGAAAAGTTAACTAAAGTGACAAAAACAGTTAGCAAGAAGAATCCTGTGGCTTTCTTCCTGTCTAACAAATAAAGCAGGGGAAAGGAAGTCATACAGAATCCACAATTGATTTCCATCACTCCAATCCTGCTAGCACTTATCACTTATATTTGAAAGTTCACTTCTAGCTCAACAACTCTCCAAATGTTCTTTGTTCCATGAAATTGACCTCTATGATTTGTATAATCTTGTTTGAAAACATGAACTCTAAAGAACATTAATTAACTCATGTTGCACAAACCCTACTGACTGGGTAAGCTGCTTGTCAACTGTTCAACTCGATGAGTAGAAAATAATCTTTCCCTAGAGGCATCCAAATTGATATGCTATTGATGGATGTAACCAAGAGTACTTTTAGTACTCACAAACTTGCTTAATTCAGGAACAGGATTACCTTGTGTCAAACTATTTCTGATCAAACTGCTTTTTTAAAAGCAAGTTGAGCGTCACATAGTCTCACCTTAAACAAAATTGTTTTCATTTAGGTTGCTTTATGCCTTTACACACAGTAATGTATTAAAATTTTAACTACTCAGTTGTTCAAGTGGACAAGGATGATTTTTTATTCTTTCCACTGTTACATTTTAATCCAATACTGCTAATTGAATACCCGAGTAAAAGGCCCCAATTCTACTCTGCTCCAGTGTTGCAGAAAACTGCATTCTCATTATCAAGATAATGGTATTGTACTTGTCACTTTGGACAGTTTGGAGTTGGGCCTTAATGAGGAATTCAATTGAAAGCACTACAATGTCTTGTATCAAATATACTGCACCCCATGGTTTGACTGCACAATGTAAACAAGGCGGTTCTCGAACCACAAAGGTCCCCCGCCCGTCGCGGTAGTAAATGGAGCGAAATATAATTTTAAGATCACAGTGAGAATTGTGATGGAAATAAGTGGTTCTCAAACCACTGAGGCTACTGCCATAGCAGTTGCAATTTATCAAATGTTGACTACACAACTATTTGTAGTTATTTGACCTTGGATGACCCTACTTGACCTTGAAATGACGTTCACAATTTTTGGCACTAAAAAAAAAAAAAAAAAAAATGTACTTGTCACTTTGGACAGTTTGGAGTTGGGCCTTAATGAGGAATTCAATTGAAAGCACTACAATGTCTTGTATCAAATATACTGCACCCCATGGTTTGACTGCACAATGTAAATTAAACTGTTTATTATAAACTTAACATTCAAAGGGAAGAGCAGAAAAAAATAAAATACATTTTCACTGATATGACCTTTGACCTAACAATCTGTAACACACACCAGATGTAGTGTTACCTACTAAGGTCCTCTGGTGTAAGAGTCACAGCACAGCAACTTGTTTGTAATGATGCAGTGATTCCTACAGCAAACATCTAAAGTGAAAGCTACAATGCTTATTTTTCAATTCCAAACAGCTGTGTATATGTTATGAGTAATTTTGCTATGTGCAATCTCTGTAAAACAAAATGTCACATAGCTTTTATTGATTGCAATTGAATTGTTCCAACAACGACCTCAGGCGACTGCGGAATTCCTTTACATCCTTGGGTAATCCCATTCTTAAAATTCAATGTAGATTATCCCCCTCTACTCAGTGGAAGCAGCATTTTTTAACAGAGCTCAATATGACACTTCATGACCACTGACCTCTTTTCTTTGAACAAACATAACTATTACTTTGATGAATGCCCCAATATCTATATCTATTTTTTAAAAAAAAGCTTATTTGGTCTTTATGAGCACACAAACTAAAGACTAATGCATACTTAGTTTTTAACAAAATGCCCTTGCCCCAAGTGTAAAAAATGAGCAACTGCATAATTGTCAAGCATTGCCTAAAACTGATCATGTACAATGTCACAACAAAACTGCCATATGCAATAACAAAGATGTGTTGTAATTTGGCAGCTCAATTAGACAATTTCAAATTAGACCTTGTGCTGCCAAACCATGAATTGCTTGTCCAATTAGAATATTTTAAGTGTGACTCCTAACACCAGAGAGTTGCAAATTTCAAGGGATGGTTTACTTTGTAAGCCACAAAGAAAATATAACCTTATTTATGATAAGGTGTTAAGAATTTTGTATTGTGCCATCACTCTATGAATTTGGCAGCCTCAACAGAATAAACTGCATGTTGAATGTGGTGGCAGAATACTGAATTCATCTCAGTGTTAATGCAGACCAAGCCAAGAAATGGCTCCATCTAGCCATGTTCCTTCAGTCTGCTTGAATGCTGATTGCCAGATATTTTATTAACAATTGGAAACATCCTAAATTATGAAATTTGAATACTGAAAAAAATAAGTTTCATTTACACATAGCACAAACAGTGATCACATGTTCTTCTGGTGTTGTCCATTTTTGAGTCAAAACACACTATAATGGGGCATTAGAAAAGGACTTAAGGGGGTTGTATTAGGCTAGTTTTCAGTGACCTATTTAAGAAAATTAGTTGTAGCACTGATATCAGAACACATTCCTACATGAGGAAGGGCTTTTTAAAGGCTTTCAGGAGAGATCCTCCAAAAACATGATTAGGAGCACTGAAGCCCTGCCTCATGTAAAAAATACATCGTTCCCCGGAACGCATGTGTCACCTGCTATCACGGTTTGTCAACGGGAGTCGCAGTTTGGTATTGTTTGATAGATTTTGGCCGTGTTTTTATTGAGGCACTTTGGCATTTGATTTTAATGAAATTGGGTCAAAGGTCACATAGGTGCCATCAAAGGTCAATCTGTGTACATCCCACATAAGTCTTTTCCAGTGGTTCTTTTTGAGTAACTTTGGTGGCTGTAGTATCTTATGTGCCAAAGAAATGTAGTTTTAAAGATTTTTACAAAATGGGGTCAAAGTTCACAGGGGTCATAAGAGGTCACTTTGTTTACACCACATATGAGCCTTGGGCCAGTGGTTCTTCTGACCAAGTATGAAGTTAATCAGTCAATACGTATGTGAGAAATGAGCAATTGTTAACCTTTGTTTACGGCCACAGCCCACAGCCTATATCCCACTACTGAAAAAGCCATCCCTGTGTGTCTTCCTGCTAAAGCAGGCTACACAAAAAAGTGTTTCTATGAGTGTTACCTCTATAAACAAGGATGCACTTGCAACCATCCTAATGCAATGCCTTAAAGTGAGCAGTTAGTCTCACAGAAATGACTATATTCCTAACATACTAAAATTGGAAATAACAAAACTGACAGGCATCCAGGCCTGATGTGTGACACAGGTAGCCAATATCTGAAAACAAGTATAAAATAAATAAAAACTTAAAATTACACTATGCCTTTACACAATGTGGAAGTCAAAATCTATCAAATTGACCTGATCCAACTAAACTACTTTCATACAAAATATCATTACATAAGTTACACAAAGGCGTGACTAAACCTATACTATTTTAATAATAATAATACATAAGGACAAGTTGTTGCACAATCTTTAAAAATATAAATATTTGATATGATATTGATGCTGATACAAATCTAACTGGCTGCAGTAATATTAGAAGTTATATTTTGTTTTTGTGTGTGCCCTTTGTTCTACAGCTTAGTTATCTACAGAATAAAAACACCTCCCAATATATAGAGTATGATATAACTGCTTATTTCAAAACTGGTTCTTTTCATCCCCTTTCATGGGTTTGAAATACAATCTTAAGATTAAGGACATTAAATGAACAAAACTGAGTATTTATGTCCAAGTAACAAGACATAACAACAAGCAAACACCAAAGAAATCAATTGAAATCCCTATTTCATTCTGTAGGTTACATCAGATATGTACCCATCTGATCCACTCTGATCTCAGTTGGTAATTATGAAAGTTACAATCATCATTAGCTTGCCCTGAAGCTAAGCATTCAAATTGGAATCCCCATGTTTTTAGCATATTTTGCTGGTAATGTTAGAGCTCTTCAAAAGGACAAATTTATTTTAGCCTCAATTTTAATCATTGATGACATCGGGCTCAGTCAATCAAAACTAGACACAAATTATCAATAATCAGTAATACCAAATGGTCTTGCATTAACCCACTAACAACTGCTGATGATGGTACAGTAGATCAAAATATTGTATTTGAATTGTAAAATGAGTTTGTACTTGTTATGCTTTTACTTTATATGTCATACTGTTACAAGCCATTATGTTCCATGGAATAATATAAAAGATGAAATGTTCCATTCAACGAGGCATAAGCCATGTTGAATGGACCATTTCATCTTTCAACAAATGGAAATATTCTTTCCATTGTACGAATGAAAAGCATTACTTGTTTTATATAACATCTTAGTAGATCATTGTAATTAACAGACTTAAAGGTGCTTGTTCCATCGTTTTTGGGACCCCCTGATTTAACCGGAAGTAGTATCAATTTTGATATCAGATGAAAGGCAGTATTTTTATCATTGTTGTTCTGAAATTTCAGCTTTCAAATCCATTTCTTTCTCAAGATATAGCTAAAAAAACTACCGTTTAGTGGTTAACCATTAATATTTGCACGGTAGTGAATAGGGCGTTGTACTATGCATAATCGCTCTAGCCAGCAAAACGCAGTCTGGGTCCCCCGGTACTTAATAGTCAGTCTGTACAAGTGTCAGGCTCTCATATCAAGAAGACAACACGATAGACAAAAAATCGAAAAAAAACAAAAACTTAAAAAACACCGCACAGTAACATTGGATTGAGAAAGAAGTTAATGGACGAAGCTCAGGCTATAGCCAAGACTGGACCTAGGCTCATTAGGCCCTCTGACCCTTGGTGAGGCCTAAATGCTGACTTGAGATTTACCACCTCCTTTCCCATCATCAATTGCCTGGAGCCACTCATTAAAGGGGCATTTTGCGATCTACAACCTCCTTCCCCCCCCCCCCCCCCATTACCTAAAATTACAGCACGGTGGCCTATAGGACCGTGGGAAACAAAGAATTGCTCTTAATACAAAACCGCAAGATCGCAATCAACTAAAAGCTTTTCTCAAGGATATCAAGTGAAACATGAATAAAACAGATGTGCTGGAATCACAAAATGCACCTTTACACATGGTTCAAACAAGCCTTAATGGCTATGAATTCCAAGTAACCTACTTCAAACATAATTATCTTTGCATGTAGAACTAGAAACTGAAACAAGATCATGCCCCATTGTTCGCTCAAAGACTGTCTACGAAAACACAAGTTCCGAAATTCGCTGCAGCACTGATCATAATATTGCATTATAGCTACCACAAAGTTCCGTAAAGGAGCGTGCATTAGGTGGCCCGCTTTTTATGAAGACGCACGAGCCATGCGATTGAACGAAACATGAAAAAAAAGCACACTGAATGGAACAAAAAAAGCACAGTATGTGATGTAAGCATGAAGTATATCATTTATTTAATGACATGACCTATGATCCTCCAACGAATGACACGGATCTGCTTAGATGTTATATAAAGCGAGATAATACACGGGTGACTGCGCTTAATTTTGTTGGTCACAATAATTTGTAACAGCACGGAATAGATACTAGCTAAGTATGTAACATGCATACAATCCTACCAACATTAAACACAAAACACACTTAAAACTTAATACTTTGTAAAGATTTATAGGGTACGTAGGCATCAGCATGTTGTTTTTTGTGTGTGTGCGTAACTGTAAATGGAACACACTTAATGATTTAAAAGGTGTTTGCTTATCGTTTTGCTCTCACAAAGAACTCTTGCATTAATTAAACTAGGGTATGAAATCTGTACCACCCCATCAAATTACCAGTTTAAAAAAAGTTCCCATAAAACTGAGGATGGAACACGATTTTTAAAGCCTATCAATAATCATTTCTATTGCAATTGCAATACAGGTTTTGTTGAGTAGAACATTTAGCAGGATATAACCCTTATACATCTTGAAGGTCCCTTGGTTGTACAGGAGATGACTATATGCCAACAACTACTACTCACTAAAACACATTCAAATTTTGGAAAGAGGGAATATGGAAGTCCTCCTCTGTAAAAGATTGTACAAATTTGAAAGCCAACCACAATAACCCTCTTTTACACTGAGATTTTCTTGTGATCTGCTCCAAACATATTTGGTTTTTATCAACTGTTGCATTTGATGCATTTATATACACTCTACTCAAAGGAACACCTGAATGTCTGTACAATGCTTTCACAATGACTTAGATTTAGCTCAATTATACACAAAGCTAACATTCATCAAAACAGTCATCCCAAGCATACATTGGGATTAATTTTATACAAAGTTATGTCCTTAATTTAACATGATCACATCATTGCCTATTTCTATTATATACACCAAGAAAATGCAAAATGCTAAGTATGCAGACTCCGTGATCTTGAAATGACAGGGCAAGAACGCGCACACACACACAATGCTCCGACCCGAGGGTCGATGGTCAAAGGGCAAATATGTAAGAGATGAATGCATCTCTAGCTTACTTACAAAGGAAGTGACTATATTTTGCTACCTATGCCTATAACTGGCAGTGATAAATAAAATTTGATTGTGTGAGAAACAATTTTACTTGATAGAATATTATTGAAGACATACACATTACTGTTAGAACATTTTCCTTAAATCATATTTATCAAAATTCTTCTTTTGCAAAGATTTGGCCACTTTATAGGTAGAAATTTGTTTGGAAAGAATTTTATGGATTAAAAAAGAGATGCCATTTGGAACATTGGCTATATTGAGAACAAGCTTAATCCACAGCATTTACTGCCTTTTAAAAGCCGAGCCATGCGAACCAGATACTCTGAGTCTTGAATACGGTGTTTTCATTAATGTATATATGAATTACAACTATCAACACCACTGGTGTTGTGGGCATGTACATTGTTTTTTTAACAAATCTATCCCATATCTAAAATCCTTAATTCTGCCTCATTCAAAATTACCAATTGTAAATACTGCAACTATAATATATTTTTTCCCTATTACAAAGTGCACAAAGTCGGATGATCACTTTTCACTAAATCTGGATAACTTCTGTTCGTTCTGCTTATTATTTGCTTCATTCAAACTTTGATTTCTGCTGCGTATGCATTAATTACTGCACCTGTGTTAATCCATGCAGTGAATACAAGTCCAAATCCTTAAATGTCTCTATGTTAGTGATTGCCTAATGCAGATGGATATCTTTTGACAAAAAAATCATAAGATGTACCCAATGAAAGCAATAGTAAGTACCCATTTTCTACACAGTTCTATCAAATATACCCATAAGTAATAACACAAGTTACTCTCAGGGACTTCCCTAAGTTGAACACATTACCATTACAAAAGATCTCTGTGTCACCGTCTACATTATGTTTTAGGAACCATTTACATAGAATATAACATGTGTATATTTGGCCATGTAGAACAGGTGGGAAATATTCATAGTATGCAAGGTTTGCCCAACCTAATCATATAAATATAAAACCCACAGAGAATTACATACCTGCCAACATTGAGAACCCAGAAATCAGAATGCATGTGTCGTGAACACCTCATCACAAATTTTAAAAGCCTTATGGGTAGCGTCTATTTGCAATACACTTAAGAGCCTCTAGTGGAGTACACAGGGGCAAAGTCCCCTAAGTTACTGGGTTTTACTGTTTTTGAGGCTGCAGGAAAAGCTTCAGGAGGCCAGAAAATATTTCAGGGCTTTTCTGGCAATTATTTAAAAGATTTGTTTGAAATTTCAGAAATCAGGATATCCTGATTTTTTGCAATTTGGAGAGTTCAAAATAGGGATGATTCCTATAAAACAAGGTTGGTATGTATGGAATTATGAATTCAGTTTTTCTAACCAAACAAAATACATAACTGGAACTAGGTGGTTGTCTATACCAGAATGGAATTATATACCTACTATTTGAATAACCAAATTTAATCTCTTCCAACTATTGATTTGATTTTTACCTTGAAGATGGGTGACCCAGTCCCCAATTTACCCCATTAAAATTTAGATTTTGATATCAAAAGAAAATTCATATTTTTCTCAATACCACAGTGAAATTTCAAGACCAAGGAAATATTTAATTTTGATGAACAAAATGTCCACAAATGTGGGCGACCACACTAGCTCTAACACACACATATTTATGCTTAAATTATTCAAACAGCTGGAGTGATTTAAAGCCACTATCGCTCATTTCCTTAAACAAACAACACCCTCAAATTATCTCAAAGTTCAGCTTTTTGCATTATTGTATTGAAAATTGCAGTAAAGTTATCTGCAAATGGTAAGGCTGAGAACAGATTTTGTACATAAAACAACAATTTTAAGGTAACTTAACCCAGCTTTAATGTCCATTTTCACTAAGAATGGTAACATTATTGTTGATATCACAAAACACTGGCAATTGAGAAACACATGCGCATTTCAAATTTTATACAAAAAGATAGCAAAGTCGCCTGTGGAACACTGTGCTGTAAACATCCATTTTGGGATGAAAATATAGCATCAGAATCAAATGCTTATCTTGGAAATAATTTTATTTTATGGATGTATTTCAAACAATATGGAAGAAATTATGGTGTTTGGTTATATCAAAATATGATTTTTCACTTTCCTCTCTTACTTTCTCCCATAGCTCTCAAAGAGAGAGCTTACTGTTTTTGCCAAATTATGTTCAACAAAGCACACAGAACACTGACCAAAAAGAGGCTGAGCAAAAGCTATGAAACTCATGAAGAGACTGGACACTATTGGTGAACTATAGAAATGTTGTTTTGCCATATGAACACCACCTTGCCATTTTCACAAAGTTAAATACATATCGTACATTCGAAAAATCTATCAAAAGAATAAACATCAGAAACGATGAGTAAAACATAAGATTTTTTTAGAATCCTCAGCAAACAGACCCCTTGCATTTACAATGTGCAAATAGGTAGGTCAAGGTTTTATTTCTCAATAATCCCTGAAAGCAAGCATCCATATTTATGCAGTTTTAGCATACTAAAAATGCCCACTTTTCCAAAAAAATGGGTGCTTTCAGACCCAAGTGGTTTTCAAGTTATGTTAGGTATGGGTCAGATGCTGATACAAGCATTGTTTACAACTCACTTCAAATTCGTAATACCATAATTGACCTTTGTATCCGAGTGATTTGCAAACACTAATACCCACTGTTTCATTAAAAGTTCACTCATGCACCATGACATTAAAAACTTGTAGCTTACCTGTATACCATTACGTCATGTGTCAGTTAATGACATGACAATAGGTTACCAATCAATGTGAGTGCCTCAAAAGCCAATCATTTTGAATGTCAACAATTTTCTAAATGTATTACTTAAAAGCAAGGGCGTGTGAGTACATCTTTGATTACTGCTAATGCTTTAACAGGACTGATGCACATTCCTGCAGGATGTGGGATGTCAATGCTCTCGAGTAGTGATGCGGGCGAAAGAAAAAAAATATGTCCATCCATATGACATTAACAACTTATTATCAAGATAGGCAAAACAACAAATCCTATCTTTTATTCTCATTCTTATTTAGTTTTGGTTGTTCAAATCACTGAAAAAATGGCTTTCTTGTTTTATCAATTGAATTCAATTTCGTAGGACCCTTTCAAACATCCAATTTGTGCTAGTACTAAAATTTCTTATTACTATCCTGACTTGTATTAAGAATGATGCCCATTGTGATTACCTCCTCCGTGAAACAATCACATTTTGGACTTCCTCTATCTCAAAATCAATTTAACAACAAAATTAAATAGGATGTCAAAATGACTATTTTCATGAGGATTTATACATCTTAGTTTTCTTGAAGGAGTGATCAAAGAAGCCTAAAACCATTGCATTGTAACCCCTTAATGTATCTTAGCTATACCTGACAATTTTACATGGCTAAGTGGTATCCACTGGAGTAAACATTACATCCTAGGATGTTTCTTTATTTGTGTTTGTTGTTGCTGCTTTTTGTTTTTGTTTTTTTTGGTGGGTTTGTTTTTAATTTACTAAGAATGGCATAATCATACATCCATGTAGATTAACTCAAAATTTATACTTTGGTACTTACTGAAGTTGGATTGCTCACATATTTGAAATGCTTATTACACTTTGTTTTGCGTCTAATAGCCACAAAACAACGCATAAACCAGTACTCATTTTAATATTAAGCATCCTCTTGTGGTATAATTGCATTCTGAAATAATAAAACCTAAATACAAAATACAATGTATTCACATCAAATTTGCATCTCAATAATGATTTCTTTTAATGTAGGATACATGGACTTCACCAAGATAACAAGTAACAGCTGGTTATTAATAAGTGCTTGAACATATGCACATCAGCATGACTGTGATGATAATATAATGCCTTGCAGTATCTTTTTTCTTCTAATAGCTTTAACTGCTGTGTACTTAAGACTTTACATGTCAATATACTGCTACTGTTACATTGATATGTGCCTTTAAAATATTTTACCTTGGTTTAGATTTTACCTTGTGTTATGTAATACCTCCTCCAACTTGTTGCATGTTTAAGAATGTCTTTTCTTTCATAAACAACTTTTTATACCTCTATTTGAATTGCTCAATGTGAACTTTCCAAGTTAATCACTTTTAATAAATTGGGTAACAATCACTTTTAATAGATTGGGTAACTAAGCACACAGGCAAATTTCCAAACACCGGCTCTACATAATTTTGCCCATTAAATACCATGTTGATCATATCAAATTCATATATGACCACTACAATGCTTTTACCTTCCTTGAGTCAGTGATGTCAGGTATTTATGCCAGAGCAACGCAGGCGTTGATTCAAAGCCCTGGCATACCCATAAGCGTATAAAAGTGGTGCGAAAACGCACACGCAAATCATCTGTCTGAACGCGTTGATGTCACTGTCTCGAGGAAGATAAATGGAGTATAGTTGGCCTCTGATCTCTTAACCCTTAACATAACTGACAAACAAACTCCACGATTTCCCCTAACTAACAACCACACATGAAGACCACGGTGAGCAGAGCACTTGATTGGCAGGTGCACAGAATTCAGCTCCCGCTCCACTACACTGTGCTTGTGTTTGAAGTGATTTACACAAAACAATGGCCATAATCCCCTGCTTAGAAATGCATCAATCCAATAATGAGACTTCAAACTTGTGATTTATGTCATTGAAGTTGCAGCAGGTTAAGGCTAAATTTCTCACAATGCAAGGAGAAATTTCAGTTCAAATTGCAAAACACATAAAAACCATCATAAACAAGCAGTTTTCTACCCCACAAGGGGCGTGGATTAGCATATTTTTTTTGGAAAGATTAGAATCACCAACGCAGAAAACACTGATGCATTAAAAACAGTTTGTTCATGAGTGGTGTGTCCTTTAACAGTTCATGCAAACATCTCCCTGACAATCATACAACTAGTTTTAGTGAATACTCATACTAATTGTGGAAGCTGCATTTGGCATGTAAGAGTGACTGTAAATGACACCCAGATGACATTTGATTTGTTATTCCAAACACCTAATATGATCTTCTTCTCAAGGTCAAAGGTTGTTGTGACCATGTTTGGGAAATGCCCATCTTTTGTTGTGGGAGAAGCAGTATTACAGTAAACTAATTACCTCAAATGACCTTATAGGCCTCTTTTGCATGCTCTGTTGCATCAATGGTCCTGTAAATGTCTTACTGATTCAAAGAAACAGAAGCTGAAAGTTAACCATAATGGGCACTGACGCTAAATGACCTTTGACCTTTTGAGAAACATTTAGAGTTTCAAATAGACCTAAATGCAACCATAAATGAAACTGTTGACAAGTGGCAAACACATGAGCAGATATAACTTGGCCTATACAAAGGACTATTTTTGCTTTACAGAATATTTTGAAGTGATAGTTAGATCCATTTTAATAGGTAGACTCATTACAGCACAAATTTCATGATATACTACCAGTTGCTGTGAGCAATTTCTGCTTGTGAGCATGCGCAACACTTGATCTTTGGTCCAGGGGCATAACAGGGGATACTTGTCAGAGGTGGAAATTCCCAGTGTTGAGGCAGATATTCCCGGTTGGAGGTTGATTTGAGGCAGATTTTCTTTGTTGGAGGTGAAAATTTCTTGGTGTGCAGGCAAAAAATGCCTGATTTAGCATGATTTTCAAGGTTTTTCTTTCTGGTCAAAGCTCTCTGGGGTGGCAACCTGCCCCCGCCTTTTTACGCGACTGCTTGGGTCAAAATCCAGTGTTGTCATTATATCATGGGCTTAAGGGAATGCAAAGCATATAAGACAGGAACTAATATGCCAATAAATAACAAGCACAATTCCTGCCTACATAGTACTGATCACATGATACTATGTAGCTGATCCAACCCTACCATTCAGTCTGAAATTTGCCTTAATAGCATCAATACAAACAATAAATAGATCGGGAATCTTAGAAATGCCGATGTTCATACACAATTGTATTTGTACAAGTGAACTCTTTGTTATGTAATGATTCAACCATAAAAATCCTGTCAATGAATTAGTAAATATTTGGTAATGTCCATGATTAGTGATGGCCGATCCAGCCCCAGATCGTTACTGCCGATCTCCGATCATAAAATTGTTGAATCGGACCGATCAGACCCGATTCAGATTATATTTGTAAATTAGAAATCGCGCCAAAATCGCAGTGAAATTCACACTAACCTATCAACCATTTACCCTCTCACGAGTTGAAACAATTATTCATGTGACAGTCTATGGATATTTTACATCAAAACAGTGCTCGATCTTCACTTACCCGCAGCCAGTGGTCTGTTTGTTAACGTAAATAAACAACGTGTTTTCTGTTATGTTGAGTTAGCGTGCTAGTGTATCAAATCAATTATTTAACCCCCCACTGTGCAGCTATTATGTTATCAAGCATGGCACGTGGCACTCGTGTGCTGAGAGGTCCTACTCAGCGCCGTTGTGTCTGCTCACTGAGGTTGTTTACAGCTAAGTCGTGGGAATTTTGTGATAAAGTTTATGTTTGAATGTTACATTGTGGATTGAAGCTCTGTTTTTACTTTAAATAATGTTGAAGAGTTAAATATTATCAAATGAGCAAAAAAAACATGAATTTTAATGAAGAAATAATGAGCCAGCATGTTTTCATATACTGATGAATTACGTATGAGGAAACACACATGGAGTCTTCTTTTCAGCCATACAATGGCTGCAATGACTACTTGTACGCATGCTCATTTCCGTCTGTAGATGTTGATGGAATTTTCCATGTATTTTGGAGGATCTTCACCCGCAGGAAAACCTCCCGTTTCAGAAGTATTGCGTAAAATACGCAAAAGTAATAGAAATTTATCTACAGTGTACAACAACAGGATTCTTGCGGTAATGATGGCACGCGCATTTATAATGACATAATGTAGTAGTCACATAGAAAATATAAATGGTAAGCTTTAAACAATACCTGTTTGTATTTTAGTAAACTTTGGCTTTTTATGTCCAGTTTGGGAGATCAGTTAGGGAGATCGGTAGCTGATGACTTTTCTCCCGATCCCGATTCAAAGCCGATTCGACCAAAATCGGGCAGATTTCCGATCTGCTGATCAAGATCGGCCATCACTATCCATGATAACTTCAGTTGAGTATACTTTCTTGAAAAGCTGTTACTGTTTTAAACACCACTGCTTCACTGGCACAAGACTGGAAGACATTTAAATTACTACATGGACATCCAATTCATTTACCAATACTTCCTTCACAAACAGAACAAATGCAGTTCTTAGAACAGTTTGTCCTTGTATTATTGCACATTATTTTGCAACTGTGGCAGCTTATATCCTGTGTGATCTCAAGCATAGAGATGACCTGTTTGACTCAATACATACCAGACTATTACATTAATGGCAAATACAAATGATGTCATAATACACTTGAGGGAATACATGTGTTACCAGAACCCAAGTCTGAGATTGTAGCTCTCATTACATAGCATGCAATACATTGATACAACCGATGCAAATCACCTACTACAAATAATGCAGTGTGGCAAGTTCATTTATATATCACAAGAAAAAAATAGCTTTACAAAACTTTGAATCTGATAATTAGACAATTAATCCTTCACAATGCCAATTACAATGCTTATGAGATTTAGGCAAACACAGCACAATATGTACCTTTCTCTCCACATGCATACATCTTCCCTTCTGCCATCCCAATCCCACATTTCAAAATTTTTCAGGGGTTAGCAGCGTCCCTTGTTTATCACTAAAAGCTTTGTAAATACGCAACAGCCATATGTAATCCACATGTGTTATAAAATTAACTTGTATTAGTAGTAAAAATTTGCAATATGCTCAGAATTCACTCAAAACTCCAATAAAGTCGCCACACAAGGAAGGAATAAGCAAATATCTCATTAACAGTCATCAAAATGCAGATGCAAGACAAAATTGTTGTGCACCATAACTAATGCTGCTCTATCATGCCAGAAGTTTTTGGCATTACATTGCATCTTGTACAAGTGTAACTGATCTTAAGTTTGAAATTGGAATACCTTTAAAACAAATCTGGACAAAGCAATTTCACAATGGTATTAAATTAACTTGCTTGCCAAATAAATTACCATGACAAGTAATCCAACTTAAAACATGATGACTTGCAAAGACACTTTGCAAGGTCAAGATTGGGGCTTGTTCATGACTCACACAAACATGGCCACGTACACAGAGCATATCTTTTGGCTTATTGACTTCTAGCTGAACTTGCTTGCTACTTTCATTGGCCTACTTACACCAGTGAATCAGCTCAGCAGTAGTACTACTTTTTTTTTTAAATTATTTACCAACTTAATGACCTTTGATGGCTGCCCGGAGCCACTTGCATTCCAAGGTGGATATCATGTCCTACTTTTTTTTAATTTTTACCCCATCCTTTGCAACAATTAAAATTTCCTGCCAAATTGGCCATTTTGCAGCACCGAAGTAACTCTGTCTTTATGATAATATTGAGTGCATCCACGGTAACATTTGCAGGATGTTAATGAATGCCCCTCTTATCAGTTTGGGGATTTTTTTATTTTATATGCAGTGACCAACTGTCTTAGGGTTTTAGAGTAATTATAATCTTCCATTTTTGTTTCAATGTTTCCAAAAACACAAAAAATAAATAAACTCATGTAATCTTTCTCAACGATTTTGCCAAATCCAGTCTCAAGTGAGAGAAAGCACAACCACCACTAAGGATTTACAGTTACAAAGGTGGTTCATTGAATTACGTCTGTCATCCGCACTAGCTACAACAATGGACATTGCAATTTGGAAATAGTATTTAGCGTAAACCTATAGAATTTAAAGAATAGACCATACTATTTATTGTATATAAATTGCAAGAGAATATGTCCCTGTCATGCCAATAGTTAAGTACATTCAGATACATTTCTGTATGTATCCAACAAAATGTGACGTAAATACCCATTGGGACAAAATGGGTACACATGTTCAATCACATTTTGGCATATATCCACCAAATTGCCAATGATTTCAAGAAATTTCTGCCTATGTATATGGGTCTTTGCTTCAAAATAATTTCTGCCTTTTTAGTTCCATACAATTTAAAGAACTGAGGAATATAAAACATTCTGGACTGTTTCTTAAACACATGCACAAAGATACATACATTATATGCTTATTTTAAGAAATATTCTCTAATTTATTTAATTGGCTTTAAGGAAAATGAAAGCCAACCGCTGTTGACAACTGAAGTCATTTAATTACCATATTCAACCTATTTAGCACCTCGGGTGCTTAGTTCAGTCTTTTTCAGGGGGCACTTATTAAATGTTGAAAGGAAAGTCAAAATTGGATATTTACTTGCAAGAAAATGCAGTTTTTGGTCAAAATTATCATAATCCTAAGCCAAAATTTCATATGATAATTTTATTTTCTTTTGCCAAATTAGTTATACAGTTGCATTGAAAAGAGTAGTCACTTGTAGCATTCTGTAGTTCTGTAGGGAGTGCTTATTACTAGGAGGGGCCCTAATTAGGTCGAATATGGTACTGCCATTTGGGCCTATATTGTAAAATGCCTTCAATTTATTTTACAAAGGTCTAAGAGGCCTCAGTTGATTGCAGCAAATTATTATCTTTACACGGTTACTTCATGCATTGCTGCTATACTCGATTCGCGTTAATACGTTCGTCCCTCTGGAGTTTTGGACCTATTCCAAAAAGTCGGAGAGGGGCTCTATCGGGAAAATGAAAGAATTCAAATGCACGTTCCACACCGGATTATCTTGGAGGACACTCCGGTCATTCAACTCACTCACCTGCCACTAAATACAATTTCATTCATGTATGGAAACGCACTATAGTGTATTTGAGGCCTTAACATTGCCCACAATAACATGATTAACAGAAGTCTCATTGAATTTTCACCTCTGCAAGAATGGTACAGGGTCACATATCAGATGAATCGAGTATAACAAGGTGGGTTCTAAACTCAAACATGTCTGGCTGCAAAATTAAGATGTTTTGGAGTATTTCAAACCCTTTCATGTAATTCCCTTAATATGTAAACAAGGAACAAGCCTGATTTTGAGCATTGACATTTCTGTTGATCAACTGTTGCTTGGAAGGATGAAGTCCGGTGAACATCTGATGTTGTCTTCATAGTTTAGCCACTGCTATGCATACTGGTAATATTCTTACAAATAACAAGCAACCATCTGATTCCAGCGACACTTCATTTCCCTGCTACCACAGCTGCCTCCAGATACTTAACCAACTTGTTTGCTAGAGCTTTTCCAGGTATAATATTGTTTCATATGACAGCACCACCATGTAAGAGCACCCTGGAGCATATCTGATTCTGACAGAATTGCTGATGCAGATGCTACATTTTAAATAATAAAATACACACAATATCACAATACATTGTACTTGTAGCACAAACATTGCTAGGTTTGGACCAATGGTAAAATGTTCTGTTATTGAACAGAAAACTTGTGAAACTGCAGCTCTTCATATAAAGCTTGCAAGATCATTACGTTGAGTCAGGGAAGAGTAAATGTGCTTTTAAGTAGAATAACAAATGTTCACTACACTAGCTTGCCTTTCGTCAATTCAGCACAGGGGATAAATATCCATCCGCAAAAGTAAAGTAATAGCTTCCATACTGGATAACGTGCGAAAAGTCTGTTACTAGCAATACGGTATCGCTGCAAGAAGGGTGTGCGCAATGTCCCACTTAAACTATACGGCTTTGGGTCCCATTTAGGATACAGAAAGAAAGTGAATATTATATATGTGTGCCCATCTTGCAAAGACAGCTTTCTCTGTGATAACCAGGGTTTGCCCCCCTTGGTTAACCTGACTTCACTCATGTGGTAGTAGCTGCACTCTGATTTGAATTCAGGGTCATAGTAGTGGTAAGGCACCTTCTCATTTGGATGCTCTCTGTAAAAAACAAAGCAATAAGAAGTCTAATAGTAAACATAGTGATGCTTTCTTAATAATAAACAAAATACACGTCGCGGTTTTCGAACCGCTAAATCCCCTGGCGGGAGCGGTTTACAAATTTTTAAAATAATCAGCTGCAAATACCCCCCTTACACCTGGCAACCCCCTTAAAATCGTGCAACCCACCTTAAACACAAAGCCCCTTAAACCAGACACCCCCCTTAAACCCGTACAACCCATGTGCAACGTTCGCGCAATGCATACGCGCATGCGCGTGCCATGGGTGAGTCTGCGCAGCATACACTATTATGTGCCACAAATCCTTAAACCCCAAAACCCCCTTAAACCCAAAAATACCCTTAAACCCCAACAACCCCCCTTAAACATGGACAACCCCCCTTAACTCGTGCAACCCACCAAACCACAAGACGCCCCATTAAGCCCAGAAACCCCCCTTAAACCCAGACAACCCCCTTAAACCCGGACAACAAACCTTAAACCCCAAATCCCCGTAACCAAACAACCCCCTGAAGATGGACAACCCCCCTTAAACCGGACAACCCCCCTTAAAACCCGGACAACCCCCCTAAACCCGGACAACCCCCTTAAAGCTCGACACCCCTATAAACCCCGAAACCCCCCTTAAACTTTGTGCAACCCACCTTAAACCACACAGCCCCCTTAGCCCAGACAACCCCCCCCCCGTAAACCGGACAACCCCTTTTAAAAAAAAACCCTGCCGGACAACCCCTGTTTAAATCCGACACCCACCTTAAAAACCCCCTGACAGACCCCTTTAACCCGGACCACCCACCTTAACCCCCAAATCCCCCCTTAAACTGCACACCCCTTACAGCTGGACAACCCCCCTTAAACCGGCCCACCCCCCTTAAACCCGGACAACCCCCCTTAAACCAACCCTGACAACCCCCTTAAACCTGTACACCCCTTTAAAAACCCCCGGACCACCCCCCTTAAACCCCAACAATCCCTGTTAAATCCGAACAACCCCCCCTGAAACCCGGACAACCCCCTTTAAAACCCCAGACAACCCACCTTAACCCCAACATCCCCCTTAAAAAACCCACACCCTACCCCCTAAAGCTGGACAACCCCCTTAAATAAAACCCGGAAACCCCCCTTATTTAGGTACCTAATTAGCATATGCCAAACGACCATAATCTAATCAGATGAAGGGGCATGGCAGTCCGATCCCACCACCAAGTTACATCACACCATAACCCTTATGGGTCTCCATGTTTATCTCGCGTTCACAAGATTGTGTTGGAAATACCCCAAATTAACTCATCTAATTATGCAAATTAGTGTTCCTAATAGCATAATCCACGCCCATAACTATCAGATGAAGGGCAATGGCAGTCAGCGATCCCACCCACCAATTTACATCACCATACCCTTAATGTGTCTCATTTATCGCGTTCAACATAATTGTGTTGGACGCCGCCAACGCCGACACCGCGACGCCTTGACTGATAGCAAATCCCCCTAACTATCCCCCTTCTGCTTTTCAAGCCAGGGAACAAAAACCCCCCTTATTAGGGTACTAATTAGATATGCCCACACCCTAATCTAATCAGAGAAGGGCAGGCCAATTCCGATCCACACCCAAGTTCCTCACACCATAACCCTTATGGTTCTCATGTAATCGCGTTCAAGATTGTGTTGGACGTCCCCGCCGACACCGACGCCGACACGACGCCGCGACGCCTTGACTGATAGCCATAATCCCCCTTCTGCTTTTCAAGCCAGGGGGATAAAAGCCAGCAATATATAAATCCGAACCAATCAAAGAAATCTAAAAATCCGATTGTATTTTTATCTTTGGTACGTAGCCCCGTATCTTGCACAGAGTGCTAACCTTAGCACTCATTGACTGGATTGAAATGTGTCTTTAAAAAACAAAACCAATACACTTTATCTAATACTGCTCTCTATGATGGGTAGGCATTCGAATGTGCAACTTTGAGATCAAAGAACTTTCCCTGAATATCCTAGATTTTTAAGTGTGATATTGTGATCATGACTTGACTTTTGACCTGAAATGTGGCATCATTAAACCGCTGCTTATTCTGTATAGTGTTGTACTACATTCAGCTGTAAAATGACTACATATACAGTTGTTGCTATTATCATTTGTTGATGACTGTTTTTTTCTTATTACAAGTAATTAATGGAATTGTACCCACATTGTCATTTATATAAGATGATATACAAAATTTCTACATTATTTTTATCCTCTGGCATTATCACTGCTATCCTTAAAGAATAAAAAGAAAGCAATACAGTAAAGTTAAATGTACACACCCCTCGTTTAATGCACTGCCTAATATTTACAATGGTCACCAGACCAAATAGTTAATTTATCAATTGTAAAGTTGAAGGGGCATGCTCCAAACTATGCACAATCATTCTTTACCTACATTTATATGAACTAATTTGTATGCTTTCACAAGCTAGTAGTAAAAGTGCATAGTGTAAATAGCCATTTAGGTGTGACACCAATATGCCCCACAAAATCAGAATAAAACAGAAAATTTCGCCGGCCACACAGTTATGACAACCGATTTGGAGTATTAGTCCACTAACTACATTGTGTGTAAATTTACGAAATTTCATTGCGGGCAAATATGACTTTGTTAAAATATCTAGTTTTCCACGTCTCTTCTATGAAGAATGGGCATATAGAGGGCGCTATAACACACAAATACAGACTTTGTGTAGGCCTATTATGGCAAGATTCCTGCAATGGATTGTATGATGTTCGGCAATGAGATAATAACCTTGCATGTCCCCCTACTTATATAAGTTGTTAAAATTGTGTCGCACACGCTAAAATTTTTTCTAAAAAAAAGAGACAACTTGTATGGGGTCAAACAGCTGTGTGTGTGTTGCAATTGTAAGGTGGTGATCACCAAATCAAAGGTCAGATCAAAATTTTGGAATGTTCCTTTGGTGACAAGATCCCAATCAGAGTATCAGAGATACAGTGACCAATAACGTATGATTTGTGGAGTATCCTGCAAATTTGAAGTTCATTCATCTACACTATTAGGGTAGCATCCTTTTTTTTCAGTAAGAGGTACCCTACCCCTAAACCAAAAGGACCCCATGAAACCAATGAGCTGAGGCTAGAAATGCACAAGTCCAAAAAGATGCGAGACATCATCGACCAACACTCATATTGGACACGAAATCGCTGGCCAGGCCAGCGACTCCCTGTGGTCTTGCATCCCTGGTCATGGGAATAGGGCGCGGAGCCCCAGGTTCAAATCCGCCACAAAATGTCGGCTTCTCTAGCTTCTATCCCTTACCCCTTCCATTCCTCTCTGGAAAATCAGAAATTTAGAGTGGTCCTGCCAGCTTATAGCTAGCAATAAACATTATAATTACTTGTTTGATCTTGAAGAATGCCTTCGATTTCGTTTCACATGATCTGATTAGATATGTTTCCCAAGTCCCTTTGGAGAGTCAGATCTACATTCAATATCTGGGCCAAGGACGTTCCTTTTGATGTTCTGAACAAAGGTCTCCAAATTGTGGGTTGGACCATATTAATTAACACACACTGTTATTATGCATTTGCTTCTACTATCAAACGACTAGACTGATTTACTTATATTAGCTTTGAGAATCTTCTGTCCAGGGTCCTTTCCCTAGTCATAAGGTTCGCCAGTCATAAGGTGTGTTAGTCATAATCCGAAAAAAAAGGTTGGTTAAGTCATAAATAAAAAAATATACATCCCTCTCTTGGACGCTAGTGTTCCCCTGCCGTCATTGGTTTTGTGATGAAAGGCTTCACATGACCTTTGATCTTGATTGTGACCGTTGACCTTATAAACAAATGAGGTTTCTGTGTATTGGATCCTCACCTGACCTTTTGACCGTGGTATGGGCCTTTGCCTAAACAAATGAGGGATCCCCGTTGCACCTATGACTCAAGTTTGGTTGAAAGCCATCAAAGTATGCAGATATAACGGGCAACTGTAAACTTTTCACAACAGGACGGTGACACAAAAAGGTTTTCTAGTCATAAATCAAAAAAAGGTTGGTTTCTAGTTATTTAGGATTAGGTTCTAGGGTTAAATTCAGGGTCGGAGGAAACTTCCGGAAGAAACATTTCTTCCGGAAGAATCGAAGAAACTGAAAGAAAGGAAACGGGAAAACAAACAAAAAAAAAAAAGGCATTCTCCAGTTTCTTCCGGAAGACACTGAAGAAACTGGAAGAAGAAATTGGAGAAATAAAGAAATGTATTATGAAACAACATGCTAAATTACACCATATTCATCTGCTTTGCACTTCAAATCATCAAGGCCTACTTTAGTTACTTTAAATGTACAATCTTTTTTTTTTTCAACAATTAATTTACAGTTTATAGCATGTAGTATCCTGCAAGTATATAGTAAAATTTGTTCACAACTTTGTTTTGCGGGACTATCAAATTATAAGATGATAATTGTAACTTATTTTCCAAGTCTTCCAGGTGCACATATACTACACAGTTGTAATTGTAGATGAAACAAGGATTTTTTTTTTTTTTCTTTTTGAAAAGCTGTTAAAATCTGTGCCCATTGTTAATTTTAAAAATTACAAATCATAAGTAGCAAACATATTAAGTGTTCTTTTGTTGTAATGAATAGTCGGAGAACCTGGGTTAGGGGAGAATATATTTTGAAGATGTTCAAGTTCTGTACAAGGAGACTCTGTTGGCCTTGCGGGTGTTGAAAAAGTGAGAATCCGTTTTTTCTTCCAGGAATTTTTTTTTTTTTTTTTTTTTTTTAATTAAATTGATATTTGAGTTTAATTATTCAATTGCATGGGGTAGGTTGGGGGTGCCTGGAATGGTTATTGATTAGTTCACTATATTTCATTCACTGTATAATATAAAACCAAACTGCTAAGTCACTTGCTTTAAAATAGAATTTTTTTAATGACTTTGGAGTTTTCCGCTTTTCAGGGGAAGAAAACTGAGAAAACCCGTTTCTTCCAAGTGGAAAAAAACCGCGGATAAAACCGGTTTTTTTCCCGCTGTGGAAGAAAATGGCAAACCCTGGTGAAATTATAAATATAAAAAAAAAACGGAAGATTTTTTTTTTTAAGAATTAATGACAACTTTAGACTAGTGAACCTTATCATTTTATGACTAGGGAGTTTGACCCGCCCTCTTTCTATAATTTTTAAAAAATTAATGATTTTGTGGTCTATATCCGTTGGAGTATCAACTGATTTTGAGTCCCAATTTCATCCGAAACATGGTGGTTCCTGCCATCAAAAGTACAGCCCCAGTGGTGTCTACGGGTTTCACAATAATCACCATAGCATGTACACACCCTCTGTTGTGGTCGCAAGAAGGACGTAGTCAAGACCAATACTTCAATTAGAACAGGTCAATATGGGTTTCAAATCATCGTTAGCAGGACAGACAACCAAAACAGCAGAAGTATGGCGAGTCAACACTGGGAAATTCTCAATTCGGACAATATATGAAGCACCACTGAAGAATTAAATCAAGAAGCAAAGACAGTGCTGTGCAAACAGAGAAGTTCGGAGGAACTAGTATCACGCTTTTTCAAAGGATACAGCCCTACTTCTTCCAATGGCATGAAACACAGACTTTGCAAGAATTGACTAGCTGACTGGGAGGGTAATTTTGAAGGCATATCATGCTTCTTGTCCTCAAAAATTGCCAGGTGTGGATAAGTTCTAGTAGGGGGCCCATTCAACACTATATTGTCAATGTGCAAAATCTGGTGTCTTCAAAAACATGGGGATCTATTGTTTTAGTGGTAACTATCAAAGCTTTACAT
This sequence comes from Ophioderma brevispina, assembly GCA_023653785.1. Lineage (NCBI taxonomy): Eukaryota > Metazoa > Echinodermata > Ophiuroidea > Amphilepidida > Ophiodermatidae > Ophioderma > Ophioderma brevispina. The sequence goes on from JAMKCH010011380.1 coordinate 39,037, forward strand.
TTTTTATGTTCACAAGGAACCATGGAGACAGGTGTGAAAATTCAATGTTTTACCCCTAAATTTCAAGGGTGAGTATATTTCTTGATTTCTTTCACAGATGTCTAATAGTCATCTTGACATTGTGATGAGTTTCATTGAATATTCTATAGGAAGAATTTTTCGGTCATAACGGTCCTGCGAAAACCCCAACACAAAACCCTTGGACCCCCCAACCCATCACCCCGCGCCTACAGAATGACAAGTGTTAATAGGAAAATGCAATCTGACCAAAAAATAAAATCAGGCCCTTTCTACTTTGAAGTGTGTTATCCACCTTGGAAAGTATAGTAACACAAAAAGGAAATCAGTGTAGACTATATAAATGTATTGAAATTCTATGAGGAAACTAAGCTGCAGTTTGCCTAAGAGTTTGATGACTTTTGTATTTCTGGCCAGTGTGCACTAGAGGATATACCATTTTGACACATGAGTGCCTTCATGCCCACAAGGCATGCTTTAATATTTACAGAGTGGCATCTCTAAAAAAAAAAAACAAAAAAAGGGGGTTTTTTTGTTAATCGGTAGGAAGGATTAAGGTTAAGTTTGACACACAAAGATCAGCAGTATGGAAGGGTGCCAGGAGGGTTGTCCCCCTCCACACAAAGAATGGTAACCAAAACATCATTTAACGTTAAAAGAAATTATAACAGTTGCTGATTTGTTAATAAATATGGCTTAAGAACATTTGCAAATTACCATCCATGCATGCAATTCAACTCGAATTGCAATTTCTAAATAAATGCTCCCTCAAATTTTTTTACCATAGTGTTCTAAAAATTACAAACAAATCAACGGCCCACAAATGCAATATGCATGACGATCAACAACAATCCAAGGACTGAACAAGAATTATGCGATGCACCAATTTAAGATGGCCACACAAACTGTGGTTTAATCACATTTATTGAAATTATGCAAATGAAAAACTCTAATATCATAACCTGTCCAAAAAATGTCATGTCCTTCAACGTGCCATTTTAGAAATATTGAGTATATCTGTTTAGTCTGTACAGTGGATTAAAGCTTTTTTTCAAAAAATATGCAAATGCGCTCATTAATATCCATACCTTTCCAAAAGACATTTTGAAGAGATTTTTTTCATTGAAAAGACCCCTTTTGGGCCCATCAAATATCTCAACAAAAGGCCCCAACTTTTGCAGGCTGCACAACCCCAGCTGTGAAAAAGCAAAGGGAGGACCCAGGGCACTTTAAAGTCATATGCTTAGTATTGCCTAATGATAACCTACATCCTATCTAAGGTTAGGAATAACCTAACACTGTAGATGCAGGGCATTTTACATAGTTTCTGTACAGCTTTGTGCATTTTAACAGATACTGAAATAAAACTGACCAATCGTGCATAATTGGTCCATTTTAGATTCACATTCATTTAAAAATACTGCAAGTTGAGAGATTCCCCTAGCAGGGACATATGTCTAACAGGGTCATAGGTCACATGGGAGTCAATAGAGGTCAAGCTGTTTACACTCCAATAAGTCTCGGGCCATATGCAGTGATTCTTTTGACTGAGTATGAAGTTAATCGTAAATATGTACAAGCTGTGAATAACCGATACCAAAAAAATAAAGTGCCGAGCATGCTGAACGAGCTTTCAATTGTCATTTGGGCCAGACTCTGTAATTTTGCTATGGGTGGTTTGCCACTCTTCCCGCACAATAGTCTGTTATCTTCCCAGCATTGAATAATGCCAGTACCCATTTATACACCTGGGTAGGGGAGATCCTGTGAAGGTACTCCCTAGTAGCTGCACAGGTACTCTAATACTGGTGGCCTACATGTGTACCTGTCCGTCACCTAGCAAGCAAACTCCTTGTACCTTGTAGAATATACCTCCGGAAGACTTCCTCTAGGGAAAATTACTGGAGGTTGACGAGAGCTGGACGGCATTTAAATATTTGTATGAGGAAGGACGAGAGTCTTAATGTGGGTCTTAAAGGTTTGTGTTGAGGTTATACCAACAGCAGCCTGGGGTAGCCTGTTCCAGGCAGAGATAACTTCAGGAAAGAATGACTGTTGATGGGGCATGGATGTATGATGATTTATCTGGAACTGCTTGTTGTGTGAGCGTCTTGTTCTGCTAACTTTGGGTCTTGTATAGTTATCAGGATTGATGTCTATTTCGCCCATGATCATCTTATGAAATGCAATGAGGCGTTGACCCTGACGTCTTTTTTCCAGGGTTTCCCACTTAAGGTCTTGTAACATATCGCTAACACTAGCTTGTTTTCTATATTCGCCTTGTACGATTCTGGCAGCCCGACGTTTCCCCCGCTGGAGGATTTCCATTCGTTTGGGTACCCGGATTCCAGGCTGATGAAGCATATTTAAGGTGCGGTTGGATAATGGATTTATACAAGTTTTCTTTGACGGTCTTGGAACCATGGTGGAAGTTTCTCTGAGTTAAGCATTTTTGTAGCCTTTGCTGCAGCTTGCTGAGTTTGCTTGTCCCATTTCAAGTTGTTTTGCAGGATGACTCTCAGGTACTTGTCTTCCTTGACTTCTTGTAATTTTTCACCAAGCATTGTATAATTGGCACTCTGTGGTTGCATCTTTCCAGATATTCTCAGAACTTTACATTTGGATGCATTAAATTCCCAGCATTCCTTTCATCAAGGCATTGCGCTATATTTTTATTTCTACATCTATCCTTGTATACTATGTGGTATAGTGCTTTCATGGGGAATCACTTGTGCATGCCTTTCTGCATTTCTTTTGTGTTTTGTTTGTCTTTATTTTCGGGGGCTAAATTTCTGTAAACATTCCTGGGAACTGCTTGAGGGTAAATTACATAGTACGGCCCCACGCGAATGCATTTGCAGTCAAACAAATGTTGATTACTTACCGTCTGGCAACTTGTTTTATGTTACTGTGGGCAATTCGTCTTGTGGTTTTAAAAGAAAGAGGTTAGTTGACAGACCACTTTGGCACTCCCCCCGGGCAATCGGTTTGTAGGTACAATCTCCATAATGATGACCACATAATTCTTTGACACATTATGCTTGCACAGAACTATCCTTATTTTTTTTTTGGTTTTGGCCAAAGACGCCTCGCCAGCTCGCCGATCGAGGCTTCGCCTCGAGCAAACACGCGGCTCCGGTGGATCCTGGTTGAGGGTCTGTAACCAAAGACTACTGTTGAGTACACTATAAGATTGGTACTGTAAAAAATAAAAACAAAGCAAGTACTTGGTATTGTTTATTACCAGTGAAATACTTCTTGCAATAGTTGTATTTACGCCATTCCCTTACATTAATTGGTCACAATGAGCTGATAGTAACAGAATAGTTACAGCCCAGTTGATAAACCATGTACTTGCTTGTTACTGTTGGCCAGACGAATAGACACGACAAATAAACTTCAGAATTAAGTAGTTCTTTTCTTCTTGGCTTAGGGGATCGTTGTGGAAACAATGAAAACATTATCAGGGGGCAAGGAGGATGAGGGGCTGGTTGCTGTTTGGTTTTGGAGTTGTAGATGGTATGGTTGGATGTTGATATCATTAGAATTATGTGGTTTTAAAAACTTGTTGATAGTTGAGCCAGGAAGGAAAGCAGAAGGAAATTTGACAAATACATATGACGGAACCACTAATGCACCTTTACCCAAGTCGGTTTAAAATCAAACTTGAACAAAGCGAACTGTATTTACCCGATGCATAAAATATGTCTCATTTACTTTTTATTTAAAAAAAGAAAAAACCTAAAAAATTAAAAAACAACCACCCCACCCTCCCAAACACCCCGCAACACCCCACCCGTCCCCACCACCCCCCGACCGCAAAACCCCACCCCTCCCAACACCTCAACCACATCACACTCAACACCCCACAACACCCATCTCCAACCAACCCCACCCCCCCCCCCCCCCCCCCCCCCCATCACCAACACCCACCCCATCCCCAAAACACCCCACCCATCCCCAAACCCACCCCATCCCCAACACTCTGCACCACCACCCAGCCATCCTTAACACCCTCACATCCCAACCCACCCCAATACCCCGTAACAAGCCCCCCCCCCAACTGCCCGCAAATATGCCCTCCCCTCCCAACACCCCTGTTTGTGGTAAACACACTAACCTTCCCCAACACATCACCCCGCCCAAACACCATAACTCCCTCACCAACACCCGTCACCCCACCCAACACCCTCACCAAAAACCCGGACCCCTCCCCCAAAACCCGGACCCATCCCCAACATCCACCCCCGAGCCCAAACACTCCCGCCCCCTCCACAAAAACTCCCAACCCCTCCCCAACCCCCCACAAACACCTCCCAGATTCATTGCAACACCCTCCCCAACACCATGCACACACCCCCCCCCTCCACAACACCATGCAAAAACCCACCTCCTCCCCAACACCCCCCTGCAACACAACACCGCAAACAACAACACCCCTACCACAACACCACGCCACACCCACAACCTCCCCAACACCCTGAAATACCAACCACCTCCATAACACCCCACCCCCGGCCCCTAGGGCACATAGTAGTCTCATTGTTGCGAAACTGGATTTTGCCTATCCGACGTACCGTTCAGAGATCCAAGCAATACGCATATGTTAATTAGTCATTGATACTTACCGCAATATATCACATACTTTAAATACAAAAAAAGATGTACCCATGATAGGATTTCATGCAGCGCAGGAATTGAGAGTATCCAAGCACAGTATGTCAAAATGTATAAGTAAATTAAGCTGATTTTGGTATATTAATTAGCTCATTTGCATGACTCAATTTGCTGAAATACGGCCAAAATCTTCAGCCTGCTTCCTTCACCACTTACCTCATTATATGCCTAACGGAAACTCCAGAAAACTGTACACTGCCTTGCAGGAAATTTATATTAAATTATGCAAAGAGATACTTAATTAGCAATTTTACGCCCAAAATCTTAATCAGGTAAAGAATCGCCCACTTCTTTCCACCAAGTTACATCATTGTCGCATTACGGAACTCAATATAAATCGTAACAACGTGGGTTAACATTTATCACGGTCACATGACGGAAGACGAACGGAACTGGCCTTTCTAACGAACGAATACGGAACGCTGCTCATTTTATGTCCCCGTTCCGAAATCGTTAGGCGGGGCCAATGTATTTTTCTCGTGTCATCTGAAATTTGCGCCCTAAAATCCATTTCATTTCCAAGAATATAAAAAAAATGTTTTATTTGAATAGGCTTGGCAAGATGCATTTTGCTTACCATCAAAACCGCAAGTTTGTTTCCCACGCTACTGAATGGTGGCACATGTGCAAGTATACCAGGCTTATTAAAGTAGAGAAACTAATCAATAAATTGGAAAAGCACCTCTAAATAATGATGCTGCCAATGGTCAAGTTGATTTGAGTGCCGTAATAAAGCAAAGTAAAAGGGGCCCCCAGGACAAAACTGTGTTATGACAGAAAGCACAATAATGGGTTACTATAACAAGCCAAATTTTTCTTAATGTCGCATATTTTTACTAAATACTGAATCCCCACAATCTAAATTCTAGGTGTAATATGTTTATAAATACGGTATACTATATATATTGAAGATACGGTTGAAATGGGGTATCAAAACCTTGACAATTTTTCAAAAACATTACTTTAATAATTTGAACGGAAAAAAAAAAACCTACCATTCACTAAACAGTTTCTAAAAATGGTCTTATAAGCATATTTTAAGGAATTTCGGTATTGTGATGTTTCATGGTTACTCATATTTGTCCATGATTTACATTAATTTGGGGGCAACAGCCATTACAGGTTTTTGGAGGTTTTTGCGACTAATAGTCAGTGCTTTGTGACTGTAATCCCTCATGGACAACCCTGTAACAATCGCAATTATTTATAGCCACTGGGAAGAACGTCAAAAGTTTATCAATTTGATCTGAGTGTTGCTGTCACTGGGCATTCAATTTGGTAATTGAAAACAAAAAAAATGAGAATCATCATTTTGGATGCAGAAATAAGAAAGAACATTGCTATATGACCTCGCCGTCAATATTTTGCACAATAACAAATATAGTTTGCAAATCTCGCTGGGAACAAACAGCCAGTTCCGAGATCGATCAACATATCTCAATTTCCATCTGCTGCTGGTGGTCAGTCGTGTCACGGCAGGTGCGAAATTGAATTAACGTATGTTTACTTTGTATAATCTGGTACCTTAAATCATTTCCGTCAATAATATTACAAGTAACAATAGCACAAAATGTTGCAGTTTATGGGCCACGAAACTGGAGCGTGTGTGTAGAATCAGCGACCTTGGCTTGTTTGTATTTCATATAGATGATCATGCAGGCTACAATACGTATTAACACATGTTGTCCCATGGGGACATGCATTGGCGGCGATCCAATGTCGATTGTCGGTATTACGCTTTGTTACTAATTATTTGACGGAAGTAGAATAGAATTGGAATGGAGGGCCCTGCTAACTTATTTTTTTGACGGCAATGGTGCTAATGTGTGGAATATTGTTGCATTTATAGCAGCTTACCAAAATATGGCAGTTTTTCACCGTGGCTACTATAGATAATTGGTTAAATGTTACACAAGGGCGAGGATGCTCACGTGACCATTCCTTTCGCATGTCTTTGTCCTTGACATTCACTTATCAGTATGTTATGTTGTGTTTTAGAGAATTGGTAATATATTACAAATGATTTTAGTTTTACCATGGTTTAAACACCTTGCTGCTATTTGTAGTTTTACAAGCCATAGTGGACCAATCTGCAATACTTTGTTCTAATTAAAAAAAAAGTTATACCTTTCCTATATACCCAAATGGTTCTCAAACTAATAACATATCGTGAAAATAATTATAGGAAAAGTTTATTTTTTTCACCTTAAATGAAAGTAGGGGTGCTTATGGTAATGTTAAACTAGTTAACATTAACACATCAATAGAAATGATTTTTCCCCTTGTGGTAGGTTCTGGTCCCCTTATTGTGCTTTCTGTCTTATACTCTTTGATCAAAACCATGAAATTCAACCTGTAATGAGATATTTTCATTTTTCTTCTTTTCTTATTCAATAAATTGTTTGCTGATGATAAAACAGTTTGTGCCTGTTCAATATTAAAAACTTGAAATAAATGTGGAATGGTCTTTTTCTGAGATACTAATAATACATAATATTTATATGCAACCTTTTACACAAGCAACAAAGCGCGGTTCCTAGTTCTGTTAGCTGCCTTCAGAAATCGCTCATCTAGGCCGGCAGCTGGCCACGCGTACAATCCTATCAGGCACTTAGATTCTCATTATAAAGGATACCAGGTATTCTTTGACTAACAATGCTATTGCTAAGTGGAATCCCAGCCTCCAAAAAGTCACCTGCATGTGAATGACCAAACTCAAACACTACAATCAAAAATCAGATTTTTCATTATTTTCACAATGAACTATAGGAAAATTTGAGCATAAATTATATATGTGGCAAGCCATCTTGTGCACTGCAAAATGCTTTCAATTATTAATTCACAGTGGGCAAAATATAAACTCATGCATCCATCAATGAACAGACAAAAATAAACCCCAAATTGTAAGCCTCCAAGAGTCTCAGTGCTTGATTTCTGATCAAATAAGACAGGATAGCACATAAATTCTTCAACTTCTGTTGAGCTGCTAGCAAAACCCCTTTGTGTAGTGTTACTTGTGCACTGCCACGATAAACCTTGTGATATCGGAGTTTCAGACTAGTAGTTCTTACCCAGCAGCATTTTACTGCATAGGGCAACATATGAAATGGGCGGGCATCTATCATTTCCTATTACTATGCTCGGATCAAAAAGGTCATAGAGAGTCACAATAAAATTACTGAAATAATTCTATAACTAAATTGGCTAATCTACTCAAGGATGTATTTTATGTTTATAAAAGAATTTAATTTTGCCAGAGATATCAGAAAGTACGTAGTAGTCACAATTACATTTGGCATTTTAAAGAGCATCCAACATCAATAGTGTATTTTTTTACTAATTCTCCATCTACATCACATTAAGCTGTTGTACCCAATATGAACTACTCAAAAATCCAATATTATTACTATAATTTTTAAAAATAGTTATTTGGGTGTAGCAGTTCATTAAAAATATCAGCAGTCAATTGAGCTGATATCTTTACACTCTTAACTATATCAAGATTAAAAATGCAGTCAAAGTCTTGGCCGGTCTCACGGGTTCTCTTCCCTTGCACGCTCTCTTTCCTCCGCCTATCTCGCAGGGCTCTTACTTGATGCAATGCTGCATAATCTTACCCGGCCACGACGAATGTATGATATTAATAACACACCAGAGCCTTCTGCATCCTTTAACAAGATCCATTGTGCTTCTCGACACGATGGGATTTATAATATTAAAATATGATTCAACAAGGGGTAATATTTCACCCGTACAATGGTTACAATGAGTATAAAAAAACTGACAATAACATGTCAATACAACTTTGAAAAGTGTGAGGAAATCGCGAAGTTTGTGGAAGTTAAAGGAATTTTACTCGCTAAATTGGGACCATATTTATAAATTAAATCATTTAAAACCATCAGCAATTTTTGTGAATCGGAACGACGACTGGCGAAACCATATGTCAAATGAGTCGGGCAAAGAAGTGTTCTTTCTTACCCAAAGATCATTTAGAACACCCCAAGTCTTTTTGAGATCACGTTTGTGCACACGAGGCAAGTTACAGTAATACGGTTTTTTTGACGCCACGGAAAAGGGAGGTTAAACTTATTCTTATAGTCTGACAGGGCCCGCTTATTTAAACAGGGGTGCAGATCTATACTTGCGATTGAGTTTGATCTTTCCGCAATAGACTAAGGACTAGCCTTTGTGATCCAGGGTTCTGAGGAATACCCGTAGCCCGTGTGATACGTTAAGATTAAACGGAAAACAACGATATAAAGATCACTAAATTTCAGCAAAAAATTTGAATGCATTAGTTAGGGGAAGAATCGTTAATAATGTGGACTCCATCTGTGAGCTCAGGTATTTTTAAAATCAATTGATATTATTCTCATTAACAGACGACAATTTATAAATTGAAACCACCCTTATCATGTAAATAAATATTATCAGTAAAAACTTGAAAAATTACAGGGGTAGGGTAGTGGTCGGTGATGTTATTTACAAAAATGCCTGACTTGATCTTTTTGCTGACAACATTGGTAAATATATTATCAAGTATGTTGCCGATTTTTACAATACGGGTGGGACGATCTTATGAGAGGAAACATATAATGTGAGTAAAAATTATTAACAAATGCATTAACGCTTATTGTCAGTATCATAGGAAGAATATCGAGATTGAAATCTCCAGACATTTAACATAACTATTTCGATAAAATACGATCTACACAATTGGCCAAACAGAATTGTAAAGAATTAGACATCGGTGCGCTGGGCACATACACCTTGCCCACAATGATGTTTTTTGATTGAGGAAAATTATATTCAACGCAAACGGATTCGGAGTGACAATGTCATGACGATCGTTTTGAATTAATTTAGGTCGGTTCACTTTAAAAAAGAGATATGAATCATGAACATATAAAGCAGTACCTCCACTTCTCCTAAATTGACGGGGGATACTGATCAATTTATTGATTAATATACCATAATATTAGAGTGTCATCCTTAAACCAGGTCTCAGAGAGGGCAATACAGAAAACGTAAAATTCAAATTTGAACTAAAAATGCATTAATGATATCCTTGGTTTCTTGTTTGAAACGACGGACATTTAAGTGGCAAGCTTGAAAAACCAGATTTAAATGATTAAATTAAAGTCGTACGAAGGATCAAAACATGTTGAAAGATAGAAACTACCGAACCTTTGAAAATATCATGAGACATATCTATTCCTACCAATTTCAAATAATAAAGGGGTTAAACTAAAGATCCAACACTGATTGAATCATGAGAATTATTAAGTATCTTACAGTAAAAAGAATTCACCATCATCAAGAATCTTATTAACAAGAAAAAACATCACAAAAGAACATTAACTACAGAACCAATTGTTGTCATCAGAATTACCATAAACACATCTTTATGATACAAGGATTTTACAGAAAGCGGTACATTGAATGGAATGATTGCAGTTCCTTTATAAATGCACTTATTACATTGATTACACTTGCCCTACACTGCCAATCCACCCCTACACTAAAATCTAGGACCAAAAAAAAAAAATGTGAAAAAGAAATGTATGGGACGAATGCAGGTTGCGACGTGAAACCTTATGACAAATGTGGGACACGGCCAGCACACAAAAATAAAGGGTTATAACAAGGGCACAAAAGTGTGGACACATTAAATAAAAAATATTACAACCTACGTGTTAAAGGCCGCTCAGAGATGTTTTTTTAAAAAAATGTGTGTAATATAAAAAGAGAAATCCGAACTAGGGATAGTCACCCAAAAATGCCCAATTCAAAGCTAACACCACAAAAATTCAGGATGCGGAATTTGATAACAAAGTTGAGATTTTCTACAACACGGAGGCTACGTATTGCGCATACTTTTTTCACACATGATTACTGATGGGCAAGCCTTATACACATGCAAAAAACGGGCCGAATGTGATATTAATAACCACAGAGCCTGCATACTTTAACAAGATCCATTTTGCTTCTAGACACGATTGTTATTTATCATATTAAAATATGATTCAACAAAGGGGTATATTAACCCTTACACTGGTACAATCTATACTAAAACTGGCAATAACATGTAAATACAACTTTGAAAAAAAATGTAAAAAATTACTAACCATTATATATTATTTAATACACAATTAACAATATCAGATTAAGTGCATACTAAATTTTGGTGCAAAGATACAAAACTTTCAGCATGTCACCTCAATGACAAAAAAATTCCCCCTAGATAACATTTGGATTTCTTATCCAAGAGCATCTCATCATTCTCAACAGCAAAATGCCCACGATTTAATTCTGTCGAAGCAGTAGTATGATCTGTAAATAACCTCTATTAATCTCAAATGACCTTTCAGCCCAGCACCATTTCTTTACCTTAATTTAAAGGGTACTCGGATTTGGTTTGGTCAGAGAATGTGCCCCTGAGGATTCCAAACCCATACCCCAATTATTTTAGGGTTATTTAAAAAAGATACTCATTTCTACAGAGTTTGCTTCAAATATATACCCATTTTTCAAAATTTGGCTTTTAATTGTGTTTTGAGGCAGGTTCTGGGAAAATGGGATCCATGTCTAAGGATTTCTCATGAAAAAATGACCAATGTTTAGAGATTTCTCTAGTCTTGGTCAAGCAGTAAGTAAATGCAAATCCAAAGTTTTAATTCTGGTTTTGTCCCCGTGAACAAGGGTGGCTGGATTTACCTCACACTTGCAGCAATCACCCTTACCCCATTCCTCCACTTAGCCTGATTCTGTGCATCCTCCATCCTCAACCCAACCCTTCTACTCTCTTCCTCCACTTGCTTCTTCCAAATCTTCTTTGGTCTTCCCCTCCTCCTGGAACCACCCACCCCAAACTCAAGGGTCTTTCTTAAAACATACTCATCATCCCTCCTCAGTATGTGCCCATACCAACGTACACCATTCGCCTTCACCAACTACCACTGGTCCACCGTTTCTTCCAAATACAAAATCTGCATCAAGTCTTCAGTCTTCTTCCTATCCATCAACTTCACACCACACAACGCTCTCTCTCTCTCCTTCTCAAAATCCCCATCTCATTTTTGCTCGGACACCATGTCTCACTCCCGCACAGCATCACCGATCTCACAACACAACTCTTATCCTTTCATCTTCAAAGGAAATCTTTTCCTGTGTAGCAACTCTCCACATTCCCTTAGGTACTTCAACCACCCAAACCTTACTCTAGCTGTCACTGCCTCGCACGGACCATTTATATTTACCCTGTCCCCCAGATACAAGAACTCCTTCACCGATTCCACCTCATCGCACAACTTTTCCACCTGTTCCACCATCCCTCCAGATCTTTTCTCACATCTTCTACTCTCACCAAACTTAGGGTCACCCTCTTCATCTTTGTACATCTCCCATGAATCCATTTCCCACACCACATTGAATTTACTTTTTACCTTCTTACCGCATATACCACATGGGTGTACCTTTATACTCACTGACACTTCCCCTTCCACCCACCGCCCCCACTCAACATCACTTTTGTCTTCCCAAGATTACCTTCAGACCCCTGCTCTCAAAAGCCTTTTTATTTCCAAAACTTTTCCTTCAGTCTCTCCATTGTGTCACTCATCAAAACCAAATCATCAGCATACAACATCTCACTCATCAAACCTTCTCTTGCACTCCCCGTAACAACATCAATCACAAATGCAAATACCAATGGCAAAAGTACAGAACCTTGATGCACACCCACTCCTCAGACAACTCAGACCCCATGTCTTTGCTACTTAATACAAACTCATCATCGCTCTAACCATTGCCTCTGGTATATCTCTCTTCCTCATCGCCCACTCCATCACTTTCCTCAGGACTCTTATCAAATGCCTTCTCCAAATCTACAAAACACATAATATTACTTCCCTTTAGCTCGATATTCCTCTTGCAACTTCCTCAAAATTAACACTGCATCTATCGTTCCTTTCCCTAGCATAAAACCAAATTGCATCTCATCCACTTCCACTCTTCATAGAATTCTATTCTCTAGAACCCTCTCCACAATTTTCATTGCACGATCCAAGACTTCACACCCCTGCACACACCACAACTCATTGCATCCCCTTTCCCTTTAAAAATTGGAACCACCACACTCACCGCCCACTCGTCTGGCATTCCTCTTCCATCTTACCACAACTCCACCATCACATCAATCCCTATCTCTCCACGTCCAATAATCGTCTCAATACTTACTTCTCAGGGTTCAGTAGCCTTTCCTGTTTTCATGTCTTCTATTACCTTCACCACTTCTTTCTGACTGACCCTCTTAACTGGCCTTTCCCCCACATCAGCCTCTACCTTCCGATCTCACTCATTCTCCTCATTCATGATTCTCCATAGGCCCTTTCCAAAAATCTCTCACTGAAATTCAACCTTCATCACTGCCGCTCATACATCTTCCCCCTTTCAACATCTCTTCCAATCTTTTTCATTGCCTTCACTATCTTAAACACCTTCTTTGCATCGCTCTCTCAGTCCTTCTAGCATCCCTCCCTTCATACCCTCTAAACCACTTTTTCTTTGCTTGCTTTCACCTTTTATACCTTATTTTCCTCCGTACCATTTTTACTCATTTCCTTATTGCTCATCCGTTTTTCTCACTATTATGGCCTTCACCTTTTCATTCCACCACCCTGGGATCTCTCCTGTCTCTCCTACCTTTCTTTTTCCGGCACAAACTTCTCACATCCTACACCACCCCTTCTTTAAAGGCCCCCACTATCTGATGCAGTCCTCACAAGCTTCCCAACTCTTGTCTCAAATTCTTTGTCTCTCTTTCAGCTTCCAGACTCCTCCGCCTCTGCAACACTATAAACACTACCTTCTTTACCACCTTTCTCACCTTCCTCCCTTCTGTCCACATGCACAGCCACCAACCTATTTGTAATTTCCCCTGGAATCACTGTAACATCTTTCAGAAATGTTCTCTCTCCTCCTGCCCACTACCAATCTCATTCCCTTGAGCTAAACATACATAGCTGCACTATGTGGTTTTGGTTTTAATATGTTTTTAACCTATTTTTATAGGGAAATAGCATAGACTCATTTGAATTAATATTGATGACTTTTTGGATTATTCGCATTTGACAAAGGTGCATTGTCATGGTCCACAACCTCCGTCCCCCTCTTCCCGACTTGCCTAAAAAAGTTGAGATTTCCCATACAATCTATGACCGTTAGCCTTAGTAGTTAGTAATCTATGTGCACCTAATCTTACGTTGCAAATTCGAGTCTAAATTTGCAATTTTTGTATTTTTCTGTCTGTCAATGGGCCTATACTGTATTAACACACAGTTTTTTCACAAATTATTGGCCTTCCGATCCGTCTCAATTATGTAAATAGTCTACTCAATGCATGAGCCTATATGATGTCCTAAAAAAACACAATTTTTGTGAAAAGGTTTTGATTTACCCTAGATTACATTCCAGGAGAGGCTCTATTGCACATCATGTAGAGGGACTCAGGATTCTTGTATTGTAATTACCTAGTGCTGGGATGTTTAAACGTGTAACGGAAGGGTCACGCACGTTTAGAAAATTCACTACCGTACATGTCACTACAAACTAATTTTTTTCAGTATTATTTTAATTGGCGAAGTCCAAATTTTCACCAAATGACCGGCCCCTCACGAAAAGTAAGTTTAAAAAGTTCCAATGGCGAATGCTGCTTCTAGAAATTGTTTCCGACTTTTACGGACACAGGAACTCCCCCCCTGTTTACCAAGTTCTTTGTATTTGCGATTGAATGACGACTTTGGCATATACACAGCCATATGCACATTCACATTTGCTTAACAAGTGTATCGCCAATAAAATTTTGAGATTTATCACTCACCAACAAAATAGTAAACTAACCTTGTGTGTGTTCATTTAGGTCATTCATTCCCCCCCCCTCAAACTTTTTGATTTTTTATTAGCAAAAATCCGTGTGAAATCATGATTGTTTGAGGAAACAAACCTTTTAGTCATGACTTTCGTGAGGGAAAATAGGAGGCCATCAGCGCCCACATAGGGGTTTGGGATACACTGCTTAATTTTGGATTTAAACATAACGTACCGGAGTAAGTACAAACAAACATTTTATGGTTCAAGATATAATATTATCGATGCAAAGCCGGGTATCTGATTATGAGTATTTATGGTGCTAGAATGCATTTGGCGTGGAAGCTCCAAATTTGTCATCGTTATACCTTGTACACTTGTAAATGATCGTGTAAATGATAGAAATTAATCTGGGGTCCTGGGGACAAGCCTATTAGCAATCAGACCAAACGGCCCTTTTACAAAGCGTCTGCCAACCACATAGTAGGTGTTTCAGCTTTGTTTTTTACCGTATGCCTCCTCTTTGGTCTTTGAGCTCTTACTGCAATGGCCAGTGCAGCAGATGTCCAGGTGGTAGAAACCAGCACGATGGCAGTGGGTCGGGCTCCATTTAGAAAATAAACATGTCACACCCCTGACTTCTTCCTAAAAATATTTTGTTTTGGAATTTAACACTACTTGTTCTCCAGGTAGACAGGATGTATATATTTATTACTTATATTTTAATATACAGGTCTGATGCTATCATCCGCTAGGAAGCGAAGGACACCTTTCGAACCTAACCCCTATAGATTATATCTATCGCGCTCTTCTATACCACCCGCTTGATAGCTCATTCGGTTATTAAGAGCGTCGTGCATGTAAAGCGAAGGCGCCCGTTCGAAAAACCGGAGCCAAGCGCACATCCATGCGTGCGGGTTATCTTTTGGGTTGCCGCACACCTTGGGTTTTTTGACTCTTTTTTTTCCCCCCTCTCGGCGCTGGCCCTCTCCAGGGGACCATTAAAGCCAATAGCTCCCTCCTTGGCTACCTGGAGAACCACGTAGTGTTAACATTTCCAAACAAACTCTATCGTCTATGGGAAATATACCCGTGCTGATGCTCTCCGCAGGAAATCAAAGGACACCTTTGACACCTAACACCTACATATGATATCTATCGCTCTTCTACCAACCCTGCTTGAATAGCTCAGTCCGGGGTTATAGGTGCGTCGTTGCATTTAAAATAAATTCAAGAATAGCTACTTTCTGCCTTTCGGAATCCGTCCAAGGCACATGGTTTTTTTTTTCACACTATCGTGCGCTGGCCATCTCCAGGGAAGATTAATAATAATACATCCTTGCTACCTGGAGAACTAAGTAGTTTAATTTTCAAAACAAATATATCGTATATGTTAAATATACAGTTCTGGTGCTGTCCGCTAAGAAAGCCGACGACCCTTTCGAACCTACCACCCTTAGATGATATCTATCACCCCTCTGCCAACCCTGTTGAATAGCTCAGTCGGTTAAGAGCGTCGGCATTTAAGACGAAGGTTCGCGGTTCGCATCCGGCCAAGCGCACATGGGTTTTTTTTTTTTTGTTTCAAACACTATCGTGCGGCCATGGCCATCTCCAGGGAAGATTAATAAATATATACATCCTTGTCTACCTGGAGAACTACGTAGTTTAATGTCAAACAAATATAATCGTATATGTTAAATTAAAATGCAGTTCATGTCTATCCGCTAGGGACAGCGAATGAACACCTTTCAACCTACACACCTATAGAGATATCTAAAAAAAATCTATCATCTAATCGCTTCTTCTACCAACCCTCTGCTTGATAGCTCACAGTGTGGAAAAGGATGCGTGACGAGATGGAGGAAGGGAGGGGGGGGGAAGTTGTGGAAAGGGTAGGAAAATTAGGGGAGAGAGATCCAGGTTAATACAGGAGAGGGCTTGTGCTGTCCTTCATTTGCTTTATAAGCGTCTTGCATGTACTAACGAAGTTGTTTGTTGCCGGTTTGTTGTTATCGAAATCCTTGTTTTTTTGTTTGTGTTCCCGTTTTTCGAATCCCTCCGGCCAAGCGCACATGAGTTTTTTTTTTTTTTTTTTTTCAACCCTTATCGTGCGCTGGCCATACTCCAGGGGAAGATTAAATATATACTATACATCCTCCTTGTCTACCTGGAGAACTTAGCTAATGTTTAAATTTCAGTGGAAAAGTTTGTTACTTTAAAGACAAATGGTAAGTTAACTGCTAAGTTTGATAAAACATGTTTTTTAGGGGCCGCCTACGGGCGCACCTATTAACTTGGGCTTTGGTCGAAACTTTTCCGGCGGTCCGGTAAGTACACAGGGATGTCGGCCCGTAGCGATTGCGTCCTTAACACTTTTCCGTGTTTGCGAGCACCGAAGTAACCCTACAAAACGTTAATTTTCTCGCTGGTTTCTATAGGTTCAGACCCAATTACGATCCATTTCAAAACAAAACATAGTAACGGACCCTCTGTGCAAAAAATCCTCCATAGAACCCCTTCCGTTTTCCGAGATAACGTAGTACTAATATATTCTTTCGCAGTCTGTGACACGACTACACACTTTCCGGACCGCCGTAGGAAACTATAGCCAAATTGGGGATTTCTACTCATCACGATATATGTTACATATAGCGGATGTTCCAAATTTATGGTGGAAAATATATGGAGGAGTTGCTCGATATTACCCGATGACCTAAACTTAATTTCTTTCGGCATAGATATAATCAAGAAGAAGTTCCTCCATTTTTCCCCTTGCGAAATTAAGGCATATTTTTTCAAAACACTATGGATGGAATCCTCCACGTAACACGCCTTATTGGAGGGTCATGTCACGTGTGCCTCGATTCGGTATTCCTCACCTTGTTATCAATTGATCCGATTACCCCTAGATATAGTAAGGTCCTATGTGGCCAGCGGTCTTCGTAACACTCCTGTATTCTTTTTTCCCCCCTTTGTCATGGGTTCTGGGAGATATCTTGGGGGTCAAGGAAGTTTGATTTTTTCATATTTGTGTTCTTTAGTTTTGTTCTTGTTTGAATCGTTTGTTACCCATGAAAGATGTGCCTTTGTTTTCTTTTTTCAAATTGTTTATTTCTCGGTTTTGATGTTTTTGACAACCTACACCTTAAATTTGAATCCCGAAGTTGGGAATAAGTAGGAAAATGAAAATATAATGAAACTGACAAAATTCGAAACGGAAACAAAAGAAACTACATTTTAAACATAGATACCTCAAATAAAAAATTTCAAAAGAATTAACAATTGAACACTGAGTTAAAAAAGAAACACTAAATTACAAATAAAAAGAAAAGACAATAACCAATAAGATTTTAAAAGACAAACATATTAACTTAACATTAATTTAAAAATACATATAATATAATCAAAATTAAATTAATAACAAAAGTTAATGAACAAAAAATTAAAATGGAAACAAAGAAAATAAATTTAAAATATAAATAAAATTACAAATAAAAATTAAAAAGATTAACAATTGAACATGAGTGACAAATAAGAAACGCTAATGCAAATAAAAAATAAAAGACGGCAAACAGAGAATTAAAAGAAAAACAATATTCATAGTGCAAAAAAGAAAACGTAAAATTACAAATAAAAAGAAAAGACAAATAACAAATAAGATTTTAAAAGAAACAATATTAACTTAAAATTAATTAAAAATAAATTTTTAAAAACAAAAATTTAAAATATACAGCAAATTAAAATTCATAACAAAAGTTAATGAACAAAAAATTAACAATGGAAACAAAAGAAAATAAATTTAAAATAAATAAAATACATAAATAAAAATTCAAAAGAATTACAATTGAACAATGATAAAAATAGAAACGTGCAAATGACAATGAAAAAGACAAGACTGAGGAAACAAATAAAAATTTAAAAAAAACAATATTAAATTAAAAATTAATTACAAATACATACCACTTAATATAAGCGATTAATAAAAACAAAAATCATTAAGGCCAATGGAATTGGAATTTTAGTTTCCGGTTGACTGTTTCGAAAAAAGGATGTCACTATTCATTATTCATTATTTTCAGATTTCATATCAATGTTGACGTCATTGTTATAAGATGGTGTCTAAACCTGAATTTCATATATCTAACACAACCTTTATAACAGTTGTATACTTTTAAGTCTATTTCCTTCAAAAATTCAACATTTTTCAAGATAATATGTAAGCTCGATCGCAAGTAGACAGGAGCATTGGGCGGTGGAGATCCAAATAGTCATTATTAACCACTAAGTAACCCCCCTCAGCCACAAAAATATGTTACAATTATCAGAACGACATGCCTGATATTATGAAAGTGAAAAGTTTATGATCTGTATTAAGATTGTCAAAAATATGACTTTTAACCAAATAATGAAAGTTTTGACAAAATGAAAATTCAGGGGTGGGCGGGTACTAAAACCTAATATCCATTCCATTGGCCCTCAAATCAAATGTTTTAATAACAAAAATAATGTAAAAATAATAACAAAATGCAACTCAAATCCACACAATCACGTGATAAAAGATGAAAAGCACGGAGTTTGTTCAGGAAGATGTTTGGGCGTGTTATTAAAAACTAATTAAAATAAAAAGCCAATAATAAATAATGAAACTTGAGCGAAATACGAACCACGTTAGTACGTAATTAAAATTTTAAAAAGAAATTAAGAAATAATCAAAATGCGAACAGAATACGAAACAAAATTAATGAAACAAAATAATCATTTAAAATGAGCAAAAATATGACAAAGTATTAAAACTAAAAAGTAATACAAATTAATGACGAAATAAAACCCGACTATTAAAAATGAGAAAAAAATGAACAAAATACATTAAAAAAGACATACGAAAAAATGTTTTTAAACAATTATAAAAAGAAATGTGACAAAAATCGACCCAAAATAAAATACGATTTAACAACTATACTAAAAAAAAGTGGAGAAATGATCAAAACAAATATCCACTCATTTTATAACAATCATTACAATATATTGTTATTTTTTTAAGTTATTTTTTTTTCCATTTTTTATTTGGTGAAATGACAACTGACTGTGTGGATGGGTTGTGGTGGTGGAAAGGGTGATTGGCCACACCCTTGTATAATCTGGAACCCGGCGTTGTTCTGGCACCAAACCCAAACACCCTTACCTTGTACCCCCGGCCGCAACCCACGAAGCCGATAACCGCGAAATTCTAGTTGTTTTTTGGGGGCATCGGGTATGCCCGCTTAGGCGTAAAATGACAAGCCCTTCTTTAACCATTTTATGCAAATTAGGCTCTAATTAAGCAATTTATTAATAAAGAGTCCTTGGTCTCAACCATTTTATTTATATTAGGGCCCACTTTGGATCCATAATTCAAATAAACTTCAAATATCTGGTGAACTTAAACTAGAGGCATTCTTTTTTTAGACGAGTTTGTGGTCATAACTTCACCGATAGTCGAGAAAACAGCAGAAATATCGCAAAATTTATGCAAATTAGGCCATATTTTATGCAAAATATTACTTGATGGCAAACCATTTTAATTACTGATTGAAGTCTCACCTGTCTGTTACTCTAAGTTAACCTTTCAAATTTGTGAAATTGAACAAGGCATTGATTTTTTTATGCAATTTTAATAGCGGTTGATAAATCAAAGTGCACCATGGGATACCTCATTTGTTAATAAGGTAAAAGCCTCATACCATTCAAATGTCTTGTGAAGTCACGCTGTAAAATAAGCTGAAAATGTAACATTGCCCTCATTGGAAATTATGCTATTCAATTAAAATCAAACTCCAGTTATGGTTTACAGCACACCCTCATTTGTTTCTGACTCAAGGGTCACATAGCAAGGGCAAAGGTCATTTTAACCTAGCATTGACACAACAAAATGCAACTCTCCAAATCCACCCCATCAGCTATTTCTGCCACAGTGACTAGAAACAAATCCAACTCCCTAAAATGCTGAATAAACCATTTCCAATTCCCGTATAAGTTGCACAAAAGATTAATAACCAACCATTATTTTCTTATTATATTTCATTGTGTACACATTATAAACAATCTTTTTACCTTGTATTTGCTACAAAAATCAAAGCTTTCCTAATTTTCCTTATATTTGCCCTACTAGTCAACGGCTAATTTGGTTATAGACCATCATCCAGCTAATCGGTAATATCAACAGAGGCGCTCCACCGCAAAGCATGATGGGACGAAAAAGGGGCAAACCCGAACCCGGAAGTGTCCTATCTCTATCGCCGCTGTGTTTACTGGGTAGGGTAGCCTAGAAACCACGCATGTATAGGAGTCGCATCCTCTCAGCGCCTTCCACAATCCACAAAATTCTACAACTTTGATCAATCAAATCCATTATGTACCGTTGATAAATTTAAATACAATTTGGAGATTCACTATTAGCCCAGATTAGGGAAATATTGCCTCGCTATGCTATTTATTACTTGTTTTTCCGGGAGCATTCCCTAACGCGATAGCATGATGAGCATCTTTTTTATTTGAGTTGTCTTGGCCTCCCTATATCAGATATCGGTACTAGGCACAATAATTTTGCGAAAATGGGGCCCTATCTAAAGGCCCCTTTCAGACATTTACCCAGACAAGGGAAAACAGTATATACACACACACAACAAGCTACGCCCATAAAAGAAATATTACCATTCCAATATTAGCTAATATCACGTTATAAGCCCCCATAACCCAGTGAAAACCGAGTCCTTTCTGTTTGCTATCCTTTCTCTTTATCGGATTTTTCAAAGTACCCTGATACTACGTCTAGTTTCCTATAATTTGATATCTGCAAGTTGTTTAAAAATAGATTAACAATATTGTCGAGCCTAGATACCATTTTTAATTAAAACTATAGCTTGGAACGTGCATGGCCTTGGTTAGTAACACTAACACTAAGTTTCTTTTTAATTTTTCCCCTTACGTGCTTCTAAGTTATTTGCGGCTTATGCTCAATATTATTAATAGGCCTACGATTTTTACACACGTAACAAACGCTAAAGTCACATAGTTATCCCAATATTACTTTGCTTACGTTTATTTACATAAACAGGGCACATACTATGACTAAAGACCCACAATCATCCAGCAGCTACCAGCCTATAGGCATATGCTTCGCAAAATACGCCAAGAATTAAGTCTTCGTTAAAAGTTGTTAACACTAATAAATAACCATATTCTTCAGGATCTCTGCCGTCATTATTTACAACCAATACAGCACAAGTATCGCCACTAACATGATAAAAGTCCCTAAAATTAGGTAAAAGAGCCATGAATTTTAGCCTTCGCCAGCAATGAGGTTAATGTGTCAATGTAGAGTGATGTGGTAAAACCCCGTTCGTCAAAGGTAGCCGGGGCCGAAAACACGCCAAGATGACGCGTCATTAAAAGTTGCTAACAATAAAAAAAATACCCATATATTCCTTTCAGGATATCTCCGATCATTATACACTCAAAACAGCGAATGAGCGCCACTTAGGTGATAAAAGTCCGAAAGTAGTTTGAAAGTAAGATTTTTTAAATGCATTTCGCGAAGGCAAATTACTTAGTTCTTCTATGGAAAACAAACGGGCTGGGAAAAAAAGTGACAGCAGCCGCGCGGCCTCTGCCCCTTTTTGTCCCCATGGACGCATTTCGGTTCCGATTAGCGATAAACCTTATTGGCATCTCTATACAAAATTTCAACTGTCCACCAACACTAAAACTGTCATACTATATTCTTGTATTTTCAATATATATCTATTTTTTATCCTTATTTCAAACACTTTTGTACTAAAAAGTTGCAATAAAACTTCGCGAATTTCAAATCTGATATGTGTCTACCGTTTCCCCTGGGGGCCACTTGTATGCAAAGGTGGACATGGTGCGTGAACAAGAAAAACACTTAAAAAGGGTGTCTTTTTTCCAACAGGGGCGATGTAGGGGGGCGCGCGTACTCGTTTAGGGTTGTCAAAAACATCAAAATATGGAAAAAGGTATGTTTTTTTTCATAACTCTGAATTTAGGATATCTCATTAACAGGGATCAAAATCACCACAATATTGTAATCAGAAACGTGGGAAGTAAAGCAAGCAAGATAATAAAAGGGTATATTTACGATTCATGCACTGTTACTTGTTGAGGATATCACAACAGATAAAATACTTGTTTAGGGTATGTTTTATGCTTGTTTTTTGAAAAGTCGGTGAAAATACGTAGTTGAGGTGTCATTTTGAAAGTCCATGTTCCCGCATCATATCCCCTTGAATACAAGCGGCCCCCCGGGACGCGTTTCTTCTTACAAGTATTTCCCACCACATATAACCCGGGAGCTAAGCACCCATTTTGTAACACTCCAAGTACAAAAGGTTTTGGGGATTACATACTGATGACAGACTGACAGGACCCCCCGGAACCCGCGATTCTTAAGTGCCGAAGTGGGGCTTAAGAGAGGGGCCAAAACAATTTTGTACAGGGTAAATTTGTAAATGATCCAATCATGTTTGAAAAAAGCACACCATTTATGTTCTAACCATAAGGATTCAGAAAGGTTTATTGTAAAATTATGTCAGCCTAAAGTTTCAGAGTTTTATAGGCTAAAACAGCAAAATCAATCAACAAGGTCAATTTCGTTGTACAGGTCAAATTTTAAAATTGCTTCCGATTTGGCTAAAAATGGTGCAATTATTGGTGAGCTCATAGGATTAAATTAGGAATAGTTTTGAGTGTCTCAAATGCTTGCTTAAGAAAGTAGGGGGGTAACAAGCAAGCCTCCATGAATGCAATGGGACGTTGACCTTCTGTGCCCCCTACATCGGAAACTAAGCATTTAGACAGTCAAAACTAGTTCCTTATTTAATCTATGAACTCCACCAATAATTTGCACCATTTTTTATCCATCGGAGCAACTTAAAATTGACCCCTGTACAACTGAATTGCCCCTTTTTATTGATTTTTGCGTTTTTAGCCTATCACTCTAAACTTTAGGCTGTACATATTACAAACTCTACCTGTTCTGAAAATCCTATGGTTAGACACATAACATGGTGTGCTTTTCAACATGATTGAACATTTTATAATTTGACCCCTGTAACAAACTTTGTTTTTGGCCCCCTCTCCTTTAAGCACCACTTGTGGCACTTAAATCGCATTTCATGGGTTCCGGTCAGGCTGTCAACATATTTAATCACTCAAACAAACCTTTTGTACTTGCGATGTGTTACAAAGGTGTGCTAGCTCCAGGGCTAATAGAACAACCCAAACAAGACTAACTCCTTGGGGCGCCCTTTCCTTTTTAAAGGAATTTTTTTTTATTTTGTTTGGGTAGTCTGTTACATAATGAACCTTGGGAATACTCTGGTAGTATACATTGGCTACTTTGGACGGGTGTGGGTCCAATGGTATCAACTGACTCCTGATGAATTTGAAGGTTGTGGGTTTTAGTTCCACTGTTGCCAGCATGCTGTGTACTTAAGAGCCGCACTCGGCCTTTCATTAGGCTCCGCTTTATTTTTAGTTTTGGCTGCAGTACACTCAGCCGTGGGCTTTGCCCCTCTACATGCCTCTTGTGCAATAATTTTGAAAGTTTTTCAGAATACACATTTTGTTGCCTCGGCCTTCCTAATAACTCACTGTAATCATGGCTCGAAAAGTGGGGAATTTGGAAGTTCCTTCCCAGGAAGTTGGTTCATTTGGAGGGACCTTTGTCATTTTGGAGGGGAAACTTGGTCATTTGGAGGGAAATTAAAACAAAGATATAGCGGAAAATCTGTGAGAAAGCGACATCTTCCCGGGAAATTTTTACCTTTTTCAGCCCTGATTGTAACACAATGTGCAAATATGGTAAGATAGAATGGCCAAAAGATGCAAAACTCCTTCACCAAAACTTTCACTTTTTTGGATTTTCAATGGGCATTGCAGCGTAGCTGTAGCACAACACTCAGACCATCATCTTCTCATGGTATAACTCGTTGTCTATCGTGTGTGTCCAGAGCTGATTCTTCGCACTGGGAAATCTCCCAACCCTGAAATCTGCACGGTTCTTTTGTCTTGGGAAGGGCTTGCAGGGTATTTATCTACTTTTAGACTGAGCCAGGTAATTGCAAAAGCTGGGTGCTGCTATTAATCATATTCAAGTAGGCATACTTGCTCATTCAGTTGAAACCATATCCACTTTGTTTTAATCAATATGCAGGAAACAGTGCACCACCTACCACCACTTAAGATTATGATATTCTCCCCATCTCCCCATTTTTAACTTTTATGTGGAGAGAGGCAAGCGATGTGATGCCTGTCCTTTTCAAAAATGCCTCCAAATTGTATCCAGCACCAGAAAGAATTGTGTGGAAATAGCAGAGCCTTATTACGAGCTATTGCACTTGACCTTCTTGCATGCACACTACAATGAAATAGCTTCTCAAATATCAAAGGCTTGTTTCATTAAAACAATTTTAAAGGGGATGATTATATTGAATGTTCATAGACAGTAATGGGAGAATCACATAGTACATATAAAGTCATTCCCACAACACTAATCGAAAAACATGCAAAGATACTTTTGTGACAACTGTATACATTGTATAAAATTATGTTTCCAATTCTATATTTAACCCTTTCACTATATAACTCATTTTAGTCTATTTAAAAACAGTCCATATATAGTGAAACACCATTACATGCAAGGATGACCCGGACACATGAACTGGCATGGCCAGTAATTGTCATATGCAAAGTAGTCATTTCCCAAGACCATCTGCGACATGTGATTCACGTCAATCTTGCCTAGCAGCTAACGGTAAAGAACTTCCATTCCACACAGTTTCAGAAATCCTCCACATAACATGTATTTTTATTTCTTTACATAATGGCCTATCATTAAAGAGACACAAGGACATTTCCACAAAGTGCAACCCCATTTTTTTTTTTTTTTTTTTTTTTTTAAAAAAAAAAAAATTTTTTAGAATGCTACCAATCACACCTGAAGTGAATAACCGAAAAAGCCGTCTTTCTGGTAATAAAATCGGACCACGATCTCAATAGGTCATCCGATTATGGTGGCCAAGAATGAAAGCAATAAAAATGGACCAGAGTGACCCCTTAATGACCTTCCCATCAGTAAACCACATAAGCCCCTTGTCCATTGTAAAGCGATCAAGTATGAACTCACTCCATCACTGAACTAAAAGCTACAGTAAGGGCCATTCTCCGATAAAGTGTTCAAAACGATCCTTTGTGTGCTCACATTCATACACGTTTTAAAACCTGTTTTGGCTCATTAAGAATGAATGCTTATTAATTTAAATTATCACTTAAAATTATGCTTTCAAAATGATCTGGACTAGAAGTTGTAACCAGGCAGAAGTATCAAGCAATAAGGCGGATGACATAATTCTTGTTTTTCGCCATGCCGCCAGCCCAAATCCGTTCTTTAAAATGTGTCCCTGGTTCGTTACACAAGAGCGCAATATCACAGGTAACAGACATTTTTTATCAGCCTCTATTATGTCCTAATTATAAGTTCAAAACACGATAATATTGGATATTAAAGTTTCGTAAGAGTGCTCTGAGAGCATGTCGCCAATATCACAGACAGATACGTTACCATCATTTGAATGGATACAAAAGTGCCAAAAATAATGGTAAAGAAGGTTCCAATTATGTGATAAATCGAGCACCATGTCAATGTTATATTATACCCCCAAAAAAAAGGTGTTAGATAGAAATCTGGTTTTTGAAGTAACAATTTCCAGGCCCTGCTAATGAATAAATCCTCATTTACAGTTCAACCGCTAACAGATAGTTACGTAACCTATGGCCGCGCTCTTGCAAACACCCGTGACACTAATTAAGTCGAATACCACACCAGCTTTTGTAATGATGGTAATAACTGAAAAGATATGAGATTAAGTTGGTT
Source organism: Ophioderma brevispina (assembly GCA_023653785.1). Taxonomy (NCBI): domain Eukaryota; kingdom Metazoa; phylum Echinodermata; class Ophiuroidea; order Amphilepidida; family Ophiodermatidae; genus Ophioderma; species Ophioderma brevispina. The sequence goes on from JAMKCH010011380.1 coordinate 65,537, forward strand.
AAAACATTTCCTTTTATTCAGACGGCACTATTAAGAAAAAGGCCGCCAGATCCGTTCACAGATACGTTACTTAAGTGTTAACGTTAGTCAATAATCCTAAAAATCGGATATTTTTTTTAAGATCACCCAGCATTGTTCCGTATTCTGAGAAATTCAAGTTTACTATTTTAATGATTTTCAGGAATTCATTAGTGTTGATATTTGGCCATTTTGGGACAGACCTAACACTTTAACGAGAATGGCCCGTAAGTTGAAAATTGTCAACCAAAAGGTGTATAGCTAGAGTAATATAAATGCTGCCAGTGACCCTTGAATGACCTTTGACCTCATCTTGTTCCCCACATAAGACCCTTTGTCTAAATCGGGGGGTTAGGACACGATCTGCTCGATATGGGCATTGGGGATTTTCAAACATGGTAAATTTGGGGAACTGCTACTGCATTTACTATCGCAGTCCGGTCCATTGCCTTAAAAATCATCTTTTAAACCTTTGTTCAAAAGATCGTAGTAATATCATTATAAATTAAGAAACAATTATTGCCTGTTAAATCCGTCGGGGTTAGTGGGTTACCCACTGCAAATAGTGTAAATTTCCAATCACGGTCATTTAGATTAAATATTCGTGACATGCCTAGTCTTAGTTCCCAAGTCTGTGTGTAAACCGTTCGCTATGCGAAGAAGCGCCCTCCTACCTGTTAAGTCCTTTGAAACGACTAGCACCCGACGTTTGAATTCCGTTTTGAATTTTGCTGTTGCTGTTGTTTGGCAATGTCCTACCCCCCCTGGTCTAAATGCACAAGCATACCAATTATTAACTTTGATCCATAGCTGTACTAAAAAGTTTACTTAAGTGTCACCAAATGTTTACACACAGACATACCACAGAGACACACGAATCATGGCGATATAAGGTCTTTCCGATTGTATCGGATGACCCAAAAAGTTTGGCGTGGTAATTTTCTGTGTACATGAACAGAATCAAAGCATGCTCTCTATGGCCATTAGACGCAGGCAAGTTCAACACGTAAAGTTTTGGTTTCCTTTTACTACTTTATTGTGTCAATACACCTTCAAAACGTTGGTGTTATACAACCTATCAAGTGAAATTTTAGAGAAATTTCTATCCTCATAATCTCCTTTGTCCCTTTATTGAATTATAGCAACCAAATAATATAGCATACCCTTACCATGTTCCTGCACTTTGCAAAATACAAATTTTTCATAAATTCTGGATTAAAGAATGCAATTTTTCCAGCACCTTCCGTTTATAGTTTATTAGATATCTTTGTAGTACTACTATCAACATGCGTGATATTATGTTATGTCACCCTCAGTATCATCCTAACATTGTCCCCCCAAAAAATTTTTATGAATACTGCCCTTCCCAAAAAACACACAAACAAATGCAAAAAAAAACCACAGAAGCCCTTGTGTAGATTGCTCCATTATTAGGCCAAGCAGGCAATTTTTAGCGATTTAACAAAGGTGGCGCACCCCTGGAAAATTTACATAATTTTTTTCTGAAATAAATTGTCTAAATTGTGAAACTCAGTTCTCGTGTGTGTGTTCTTTCACGTCTTGTAATTTGACATGTTTTCAGATTCGACTTAGGTGCTTTAAATACCAAAAGTGTAAAATGTGAAGGTGCTAAATAATGACACAAACATGTTTTCCTGGGTTTAACATTTTTGTGTAAAATCCAAATCTGAAGTAAAAAATTGCCAAGTTGGATTCGTTCCAAGATCGCATTTTGGGGTATTGTTCAATGCCCAATCCAGAAAACCTTGGTAATTTTGCTGATACTTGCATCTTGCTTTGATAAGACAGAAAATTCTCACATATTTTGCAGTTTTACAATATGTAATACTATATTCTTGGGGGAATATGTCCTTGGCATACTCGATTACCTTTCAACGATGTCCACCCTTTTCGTTTTATTTTTTCACTGGTTCTTGAAGTGGCCGATTTTTAGGTAAAATTTGATCCCGCAAATTGATAAAAAAAAAATTTCAAATTTTAACAGGTAAAACAAAGATTAATACCATAACTATGTAGGGCCTTGTTTTGGGCATAATCGATTAAATGTTCAAGCCCTTGCCTCTTTTGTTTTTCTCGTAGTTCTTTTATTGACAACAATATTTTTTTCCCGCACTGGAAAAATCAAGGGGTATGGGGAAACATTTTTTGTATTTATTGAATTATTTCCTATACTTGAAAATAAGCAAGTTAGGTCTCCTTTGAAGCTTATTACATTCTGCATAAACTGACAGGTAAACCATCACTGTAGAACCCCTTCCTTTCCACCAGAGATTGATTGTGCAAGCAAATTTTTGTTCGAAGTGCTAATTTTGAATGTCGTTTGTCCCTGGACATGGTCAATTTGAATGGTTCTGGTGTGCAAAATTCTGAATTAATGATAAACAAATACTTGAATCCATAAGTTAGTACCTTCAACTGATATAGAACCCTATAAGGGTCATATAGATGTATATGTATACTCCTGTAATTATTCAAGTTTGGTAGTTGACAATTTTTTTCACCTGAAAGTGCGATTTTCGGAACAAAATTGCCCAAAATCAATATTTGTAGCAAATGGTGCATGGTGCAGGGTTTTTCGATTAAAAATTCCTAATCTACGAACATTTACCCTAAAGAAACATCTTAAAATTAAACATGGTTTTTTGCTCAGATCTGACTTTTTTCACACTTTGACACTAAAACCTAAGTCAATTCTGAAACCATGTCCTTTTGCACATTTTCCTTGCATGTTAATTAAATATCATCTCAAATTTATCCCTGAATATCGGTGACCAATGGATGCCACCATGATTCATGACTTCAGCAATAATTGCACTATTGACAAATAAATCCACCCAGTATGCGATCAGAGAACTGCAGAGCCACTGTTATTGCCCATGAAGTTGAAAAGCTTTCCCAGCTGTTATCACCACCCCCCTTTGGGTATAGGTTCATACAGAAGAATTCCCAAATAAAAATACATTCGGTTCCTCGACCCGCATTTGTCCACCTACTTGCTGTTTGTAATGATAGGTCTCATTTGACTTTGACCTTGCATGTGACCTTTTGACCTCATTAAACAAATGAGGGACCCAATGTTACACCTATGATTCAAGTTTGGTTCCCATTGAACTTCAACTGTTTCAATTATGTCAATTTTTTTACATGTTCAGCCTCACATGACATTTGACCTTAGTATATGTCGCCTTTGACCTTAGTATGTGACCTTTGAACCTCATCAGCAAATGGGGTGATCCCATGTTGCATTTACGACTGAAGTTTGGTTTCAATCCAGCAAAGTATGCGGATATACACTACATATGTTTAACCCTTTTTCACACACAACAGACATCAACAGACAGACAACAGACTACAGCCTACAGGGGACTAAGTGATCCCTATGGGTCTTTCCTGCCTCAAAGGCAGGCGAACCAAATGATGTATTGCATTGATTCATCATGCGCTACTGTACAAAATCATACACGCACTCCTTGGTTACTGAATATTAAGGGCAAAAATTGAGATGACATTTAATTTCATGTTCTAGAAATGTACTAGATGCGAGAACACACATAGAAACTGATTTTTATCATCTTAGAAAATTATTTTGGAAGACTATTACTTCACAGGGGGCACTACCTTGGTCCTAATAATCTTTGCATCTTTTCTCTTTGGCCCAGGCCTATATATAACACTGGTGCCAAAAATTCACTGGTATCATCCTTTCTCTTTTGAGTCAGCACCACTCCACCTATCTTATCTTCCCCATCTATGACTGCAAATGCACTGTTCTAGTACACTGCAATTTTAATTTATTTCTAGTGCACGTATAAGGCGAGTCCAAATTAGTATCATGTCACTGACGATTTCCTTAAATGGAGCTCTTTGGAGAGTACCCATATGCATCATTTCTTGCACTAAAAGAACGACTACGTAAATGCGAGCATTGCCATATCCTGAACCCATTATAGTTCACTAAATGCAAGTGGTGGAAATCCCATTTTACCAACGACCTGTAAAAAACCCAAAAATCTAGATTCTCATTTTTTAACCCCCAAATCCTGGCAACCTCAGAAATGGCCAAAAAAAGATTTGCACACACACAAGTTTTGTGAAATCAAAGCTGGGCCCCTCCAGAAGGGGTTTTATCATTCTGCTCTTTAATTTGAAGGCAATTTTTTATTGCCCTTTAAAAACTGGCTTCCCTCATCCTTCTTTTTGCACCCGACTTATAAAAAAAAAAAAGGAAAAAAAACCCCCTTCCCACTACTCCACACCACCAGCCTGCACACCCCAGCCTGCACACCACCATACCCTAAACCTCAAAATAGCCATCAAAATGCGGATTAACCAAGTTTCATGACCTTTTCAAGTCACCACCGGAACCGCATGTTAGGATGTTTTCAATGTAGCAAGGTTAATTTTGTGTTCTGATTCATCATGTTACTACCCGACCAAGGCGTGCTCATAGCATTGATTTGGCAGAAGTAAATAAGAACTTATAGATTTTGAAAGAATGACCCAAGTGGTCTATGTGACATTTGATAATAATTCTGTGTACACATTTGATCTTGGTCTTTGGTCTACTGCCAAGTCCTTGGCTGAACTTTGGGCCAATGTTTAGCACAGTAGAATTTTGGAAAGTACCTTGCTGGATAAGGAGAGGATGACCTCTATAATCATCTTAGTATATATTTTGGTTTATCAATTTTTGGTTTGTGGTTTTTACAAATACTTACATCTTATACGCAAGGTTGATTTTTTTAAGCCCCAAAATACACTAGCAAAAAGGAGAAAAGTATGAGAAACTTAATAAGGGGTATGCTATCTGACAAAGCTAAAGCATGCCTCCATTGAACGAGAGATTTCAAGTCTCCATATATGTCTTTTATATGTTAGTGATTTCTATAGATAGACGTTCAATAGATTACCCTCCCTTTTTATTTGGGGTTACAGAAATACCTTACTAAAACAAAGGTGATTTGTTTATCTTAAACGCTGAACTCAGAGATATATGTATAAACGAAATACCTAAAATCTCACGTTGGGCTTTTTTTACATCAAGTTTTAATTCTTTTGAAAATTATTTAGGGAAAAATAATTTAGGTTAAATAAACATCTGTTATTTCAATTAGAAACACCAATCTGCAATCTAACGTGAGAATTTTCTAAATTTGATTTTTCCTTTTCATATGACACCTTATTCATCACCAGGGAGTGTATTCCTTCTAGGAAAAATTTATGAAAAGTGTAAACTTCAGTGTTGCTATGTATGATTGTTGCAAACACCTGCTCTGTTTTTGATGACACACAGAAAAATAACACTGTATGGATGTTTGATAATTTCCTCTACCAGAAAAAAACAAACACCAATCTTAGAACTCATCAAATTACTTGAGAAGAAATGAAACAAATGTGTATTTTTTCACAAAATTGCCAAATGCCCCATTTTGGTCCATTTTCTATAACAGTCAAATCAGTCCCTGGACCGCAGAGGGGTCTACATGGGTCAAAATGACACGCAGCGCGACAGCCGCGCCACGGCCTTTTTATCCCGCGAACTATTCGACACGCAGTCTCTTATCGAGCGCGGACATTTTCCAATAATTACTGTTATCGTTCGACACTCGACTTTTGGGGGAAAATTAAAAGCCGACGTACGACTTTCATAACTTCCGTAGGCTTGACAAACGCGACATCCCACTTGTGGGAAACAACTTACAAAGCGTAGAAGTCTAAGGACCTACGCACATACCTTCCAAACCGATCTCCCGGTCGCATGCGAGTCTTTTATTTTTACTAATTCCTCAAGACATATCAGTAAATTGAGTTAACATTTTTTTAATTTAATATCGGTCAATAATTCTTCCTTCCTGTCCAATAATTGTTGTATCAACTTCTGCACTGCCCAGCAGCCGCGCCCGACCCGCCCCATGATTCTCTTTTTCATCATAATGAAATGTCAAATTTGAGCAATTATAAAGCACATTCATTTATTAAAGTGTCAAAATCTAGGTTTGTATTTTAAATGATTTTTTTTTTTACAAATAATTTGGACTTATTTCAACTTATTTACACCCTGTTTGTTTTTTGTTTACTTCTAATTAATATGAATGCTTGTATTGTTCCATTCAATACAGTGGTAAACTCATCAGCCAGATGAGAAAAAGTTTGTACATCTCCTTAAAAAAAATCGTGCTCTTTACTTAAGAAATAACAAGGCGACCTGTTTTACGCGATGCGAAAATAATGTCCCGCCGAATATCGCGATTACTAAGTGATGACTAGAACTGTACCAGTCCAACCCTTAATTTTGGCCACCACTAGTCACCCAAAATAATTTGAAAACAAATGGTGGACTTTTTGGTGAAGTAATACTCGAGAATCTTAAATTCATCGTGACAAAAATCCCTCCCTGAACATTCACTAAATTTAGTAAAATATAATTTAGTTCAATTTGGCAAACACTATTTTTGAAAAAAATCAGTTACCACATTTTAAATTTGGAGCCGCAAACGAGGGTCTAGAACGGGGCGAAACCCGAATTTTACATATTCCACATTTTACAAGAAATGAAACAGGCTGGCACCCAAAGGACTGACCATGTGTAACAACCAAAACTAAAAAGAATACTTTAAAAAAAAATGAAAACATGGGTACTACGCATTTTAATACCTTTGTTGTGAGTATACTTCCCCCCCCCAGCAATTACGCTATATTTGCATATAACTAGCTCATGTTGCATATTTAATTTGCCCGAAACGCCCAAAATCTAATCAGTGCGAGAACTTCTCAGCCCACTTATCCTTCACAATTTGAACAGACATCACTATCCGCCATAGAACAAATGCCAGAAAAGTTTACACAAGCCTTGTGGGAAAATTTTCATCATTTATGCAAATTAAGATACTAATTAGCATATTTTAACACCCAATCGAATAGGTCGAGTAACTCATCAACCCGCTACTTCTTTCCACCAGTTACATCACCGTAGCCTCACGGAACTCCCAATAAATCGTACACAATATGGCACTATGTTGACATTTTCTTTCTGTGCTTATAGGACCTTTTTTGGGCCGTTTCCCCCCACACCCCCTGACAGACCCAGGGAGGACCCCTGGGGTAGAATTTACATGTGAGTAGGGGGTTTTTCCACTCCTCACCATATACCCAAGTTTGGCTACTCTAGCTCATATCCAGAAAAAAAGATATCACCAAATGTTGCCAGGTTTAACATTTTTTTTTAATCACGGGACATCAGACAGACTCACATACGTGTACATACATGACATATGGACGGAGCCCTTTTTATAGTCCCCCTCCCGACCTTCGTTCGCGGGGACAGAAATCTGTGTGATTAACAATTCTGTGAATAGACAAACAAAATAGCGCTTTAGATTCATAAACTCTGTTTTTTTGAGTTCAGTTATTTACAACTTGTTACCTCTTTGATCGTGATAGGGATTGTTGTGGGCCCCCGCAACCGATAAATATGATGCAAAATTCTTCGGGAAATCCCCCTCCGCTGCAAATTTGTTGTCACAATCCTCATTGCGAATGTCAGGTTGGTCTTATACTGCGCATACTTCATTAACACCCATTAACTGCATAGAAAATGCAAAATGACAGCAGAAAGAGTTTACCGGCCCACAAATGCAATTAGCAACACAGAATCAATCCGCGCACGTGCATTTAAGACAGTTATAATATTACCGATGGTTCTGTTAAACTTTCTGATATAATATCAGTTTATTCGACGTTTTTTCACGCTTATAAGATGACACCCTGAATGTTTGAACAACAAAACTTTAAATTGTTCAAAACGACATCGAATTTTGTTAGAATTATGCTTTTCGTGCTTAGCACTGACTACATCTCACTAAATCGACCAGGTGCACATTCTCAAAATTGTTCGTTGCTCGTCCTTTAAACAAACTAAGACTTAGGCTCTAAACATTGTCGGACATTATTACCCAAAATAGCATCCAAAGACTGGCGATTATTAATTATTCATGCCATGCACAAGGTTTTTTTAAGACGGCGATGCAAGAAGATTTCCTAAAACAGAGGTACCGTACGTACTTAACCGTATGTTCGCGATGATGTGACTGTTGACGATGTGATCCCGGAATTTATCGCAAAACTGGATTCTAACTGATCCTCCACATTTTCAGCTCAATTGGAGTAAATAATGCTAATTTATCATACTCTAAACACAGAGCGTTTGCCACAATTCGGCATAGCCTCTCTAACTGCGATTTTCCTGGACCCATTTGTAGTCAGAAAAATCCAACATGTGATGCATAAATGATCGACATCCGAGGCACCTGAGACTAATATACCTACAGACATGGACCACAATATAAAGATCTACACGCGACACGTTTGGGCTGGGGCTAAAAAGCGTCAACCGCGACAACTCTAAGTGCGCTTAACTCGCGCCACGGCGACAGCCGTGTTAATTGGGGCAACCCATGTAGACCCCTTAAAGTCTATGGGAATTTGAACGCATACTGTGACATATCTCCAAAATGCCTTTTTGGAAACAATTAAAATGTGTCACAAATGATTTCTTTCACCAATACCAAATTCATGACGATTTAACAAGATCTGGGCACAAAGCCATAGCAGATGATCCAACCTTAAATGAAGAAACAGGAAGATGTTGTGGCCATGGACCATTAGTTCTTCTGACTCAGGTCTTGTGATTGAATTTGCAGCAATGGTTTTAAAGACTTTCAACAATCCCATTAATCACAAGCAATGAATTTGGCTCAATTTTAAAGATTCATGCCAAAATCTTTAAAAATCCACATCGGTCTCGGACCGCTTGTGTCGCCCGCCGTTATGGTTAGTGAATGATAGGCCTAACATGACCTTTACCCTTGATAAAGAGACCTTGGACCTCAACAAATGAGGGTTTGATGTAAACTCCATAAACCAAGTTTGGTTCCAATGAACTTCAACTTCAAATGAGGTCATTTTAACATTTTTCAGCCTATCTTAACACTTTGAACCCTCACATGACCTTTGACCTTGGTTGTGACCTTTTGACCTCATTAAAACAATGGGGGAATGCCTGTTCACCTGTGACCCAAGTTGTTTAAATCCATGTCACAGTTGAGGATTTAACCGGCAAATGTTAACGCCTTTTTCAACAACGACAACAACAGATATCAACAACAGACATCAAACAGTGACAAGTGATCCCTATGTGTCTTCCTGCCTAGGGGCAAGGTGACACACTGTGTCTTCCTGCCTTAGGGCAGCGCGACACAAAAAAAGTATATCATGGCATTACAGTTCAACAATGCAATTAGGGTAGTTCTGATGGGTTGAACAACCGAGATAGCAATTAACCTCCTTTTAAAACACCTCGCCTTCTCCAAGATGCGGGATGTAATCTGGAAAGAAGCAGTCAGATGCAAGGCAGAAGATGGGAACAAAGGATCTCTGGTGATGGCTAACCAGTTTGGAAGTCACAACCATTTCAACTTAAGGACTAATAAAGCTGTAGATTGAAGGGAAGACCATGTTGCTACCTTTTACGGATGTGCGAAACGAGGACAGTGGTTGAACTGGAGTCTGTCATGCAGGTCGACACATCCTGGAAGAAATGTTTGTATGTCTGGATGCCAGAGCTGCTGTCTTTCCACATCAACGCAATTCATATTCAACTTCCATCCCCTGCCAATCTGAAGCTGTGGGGCAAGACCAATCTTGGACTCTGCCAATTATGTCATCATTGTACACTGTTCCACATCCTCAATGGTTGTAGCTACTCTTTACAAAGCTGGAGATACAACTGGCGCCGTGACCAAACACTAAAAGCAATCTTTACAGGTCTGGAACCGTACGTCGTAGCTGCAATCAGAAAAAAACATCACACCTGAGAATCTTAACTCCATCTCTACAATAGCCTTTCGCACAGCTGATGGTACAACCTATCGAAATCCTGTCTTACCAATGCCTAAGACAGAGTCAACCAACATTCTGAAGAAGGTCAATGACTGGATATTCCTGATGGATGAGGAACACAAACAAATAGTGTTCCCTCCAGAATTCACTGAGACAGTTAAGAGACCAGATATCACCATCTTTTCTACCAAAACAAAGACAGTGATCATCATAGAGCTGACGGTCCCTATGGAGGAGAACCTATCCAATGCATATGCAAGAAAGAAGTGCAAATACCAAGATCTAGTGGCTGACTGTGAAAGCAGAGGATGGTCTACATGTACATACTACTTTCCAATAGAAGTAGGAAGCAGAGGTTTCTGCAATACATCAGTCAACAAATGCCTGGCATCCTTGGGCATTCCTAAAGGAAAGAGAAAGGCTATAACCGATAGAGCAGCCAAAATTGCACTCAAGAGAGCTATGTCATCTGGCTCAGCAGAAGCTCAAAGGCATTCAGACAGATGGAGTTTCAAGCAACTCCAGCAATATGCTCCGAGGGAAGTGGAATGGTCGAGTGCTCACAAAAACTAGGTTTCACCCACCAAAGTCTGGTCCAAAGCCCAGAGACCTCAGAACACACTAATCCAGACAAAGAGATACTGCATAAGGTGAATTTCCCCTACTAAGTCACCTTCACAGAGAGAGAGATATATCAGGAGCAGGCGGGTGACACTTTGTAAAAATGCACATAGACGATTCTCAGGCATAGTAATAGCACCACCATTTACGATAAGTCACCTAATTATTTATGCAGTATGACGTAATCGGGAATGACGTAGCGGCACAGCGCCACGTACGACCGGCGATCCATAAGTAACATATTTCATGCAGTATGCTTCCACTTCGTTGAACGAGTGTCCTATCCCAATTTATTTAGGATCCCTGTCAGGAGTGCTTATCTTAAAACGGATAAAACTAGGCTCCGAAGGTGACAGCGCTGGTGTTCTACCAATGAACTATTCCCCTGGGATCTGGCGGAGCCTCTGAGTCTGGGCTCCAACTGTAGATGTTCAGGAAGTAGATGGCTCAGGAATTGTGGGCCTCTACATAGAGAGTTCCCAGAGACTGGATTTGATGTGTGATAAGGTCTTTCAAATTTCAGAAGGCCGATGATGTGGATGGCATGTGTTTGAACTGCATCCAATTGAGACAGCGAGGTGCGAGTTGCTCCTATCTAAGCACACCTGCTAGCATATTCAAACTGGCATCTAACAGTAGCCTTACGGATCGATGCTCATTGAGTGAAGACTAGGTAAGAGGAAGCTCTACGAAAGAAACCAATATGATGGGCTGCAGACTTAGCCATCATGCATACAATGATCTTTCATTTAGCAAAGGGATTTTGCATACCTGATGTACCATTTTTGCAATACATCAATTGTGCATATTTTAACTAGCTCATTAGCATACCTAACATGCATATTTTATACAATTCTCATACAGATGCATGCCAAGACAGTGTTTCATGTAACCAAGGAATTTTTAATGAATCATTTTAGTGGTAGAGCAATTATGGCTAATATTATTATTAGTTAGCTGATTTGCATTCCTAATCTGCTCATTTTACACCAAAAATCTATGAGGTCGAGAACTCATCGACCCACTTGCTTCCACCAAGTTACATCGCGCCTTACTGAACTCCAGGTGGACAACTTGCTCACAAGCTCTCCTGAAAATTTGAATTATTCAAATGAAATAAGCATATTTGGAGCCCCAAATATAGCTGGTTGAGGACACAGTGCCCTCTTACTCCACTAATTCTTATCACCACGCACCATACATGGTATAAAAATTTGTTGGTTAAATTAGATTTGTATAAAAAATTGCATTATGTTGTATAAAAGCACTAAGTAGTTGCTAAATTCACTTTACAATGATTTAAAAATATTGTCAATTGTTATTTAAAACAAAAAGTTATACAATGTTGAATAGATTTGCCTGACATTTTCACGCCACACTGATCAATCGTGCGGATAATGCTACTTTTTAGGAACTGCGTTGGACATAGTACATTCTCGTCTTCCAGGATGGGGCTTCCAGGAGCTAATTCAGAGGTTTCAATGTGGGTACTTCACATAATAATATTTGATAGCAGTGTGGACAAAATGCAGAGATGCCACACAGGTCCACTCAAAAATCCTGAAACTGGTATAAAAAACCTGAAAAAGCATGTGACTTTGGCCTGAAAATAAATAAAAAAACCCAGACATTTGGACAAACAAAAAACCCTGAATTTGGGGTTTCCCTGAAGAGTGGCATCGCTGCAAATGATGAGGAACAAGACAGCTTTTTCTTTTAGAGTTTTGTTCTTCAGAGTAGGTAAACCAGACTACGGGCATCCGAGATACAACTTAATTGAAACTTATGTGTCTGGAATGCTATTGTGTTGGGTATACCAGTATGTCTGCTGGTTGCTTCACTCATCTAATATACAGTTACTGTTGTGTAGCCACTCCAATGTCCAGAGATCAGTGGTCCTGAACGTCAACAGGCATTGGTAATATCCCTATACAACAACTTGGACCCATGGTGATAAAATAAGTAATGTTATTGTAAAAAAACATGAAATGAGAATTTACTTGGACTTATTCGGGTTTAAATACCATAGGCCTGTATAGCTGATTAGTACTGTTATGTCACTTAAAAACACCCATAGGTCGATCTCCTCCGCCCCTTTTTAGCAAGTCGAGTACTTGTGTCAAAAGTGATGATATAAAAAGGCTTATTTTGGAAATTTTTTGGAGATTTCTGGGCAGATGTTTTTCACTTTTTGGTAATCATAAAAATTTACTAAATAAAATACACAACAAGGCAAACTCGTATTTACGCGATGCGTAAAATATGTTCCCGTCGAATGTTGCAATCAATAAGAAGTGACAACTTAAAATACACCAGACCACCCCCTTAATTCTGGCTAACACTCCCTTAAACCCGTGACCACTAGATCACCCTAATAAACCACACATTGTCCTTCCGTCCACCAAAATAAATTGTCACCATTTTTTGCTTTACTCACAAAAAATAACCCTAAAAAGCATACCTCATCAATGAACTCCATCTATAATTCACCAAAATAACTCTAAAAACATACAACTCATAACTCCATCCATAACTCACTAAAAATTACTATAAAAAGCACGACTCGTCAATGAACTCCTTTAAATCACCAAAAATCACTCTAAAAACATAACTCATCGATGAACTTCATCCATAACTCACAAAAAATCCATGAACTCCATCCATCGGGGACAATAAACCTAATTATATCATGATCACAGTGATTTTAGCCATGATATAGTTTTTATTTTATCACTCTATAAATTTTAGGCAGTTCATTGGTTTATTACCGTTTGATAGATTTATCATCACCCTCTCCGTATGATAGTTTTTGCTATCACTGCACTGCACCAAAATACGCATGCGCAGATGAAATGTGCTGCTAACATTTTAAAATATAGAATTTATGTACGAGTAAAACAAATATTGACTGCTCTATATTTGTGAAATGGTGCAAAATACCTCCCCTTGGTGACTTGAGACCGTCGGCCTACTATTTCCCCTCGACCTTCAGTCTCAAGAAAATAGTAGGCCCACGGTCTCCAGTCACCTCGGGTAGTTATTTTGCACCATTTCACTCATGAGCAGTCAATATTTGTATTTACATACCTCATTTAAATATCCCTGTTATCTGATTGGTTAAAAGTTGGGACATAGATTTACTCATTCGTAAACTGAGGTCTGCAAGGCATTCCACTTACTGTTGCAGGGCATAGTAATTGCTATGCCCGCAATACGTAGATTTAGGGTTTTCCGGCCGGAAGTCAATCTGTTCCTAAATTTTACCAGCAACGCGCACTCTTTGATTGCGTTGTAATATCTGTGCCACAAAATGCGCGCGTAGTTTAAAGGAGGCGCACTAAACCGCGAGCGTGCACGGAGTGACGCACATCTATTCGTACTTCGTCGGTGCATTGTTGGACAGGAATTTAGGAACAAAATGATTTCCGGTAGAAAACCCAAAATTCGCGTATTGAACAATTAATAGTCTCTTCTACATGACTCAGTAGTACCTTTACATACAATATACATACAAACGCGTAGTGCCATGGCTGTAGCAGAGATCATCATCAATTTTGACCCGATGGAAAATGACCTCTCTTCACCCTTCACCCAGTCAGTGCTGGTAGTTGAAATGTATACAAACCGGGCACAGCCAAGATTTTGCCTTAGCTGAAGAGGAAGGACTGTTTGACATAATAGCAGCTGATAGCGAGAACACAAAAAACCAGGTCAAGTATGCTACAATAATTCAAGGAATATCTCGCTGCAGACTGGAATGGAGATATTGATGATGTGCTTAAGCTGTCAAATTTGGAACTCATTGAATTCTATGCTTCGCTTCGGGGCATAGTCTTTCATCAAGGCGGTGCGCTTATTTTTATTTCCTACAGTCCCTGTACATGATGTGGTATAGCGCCCTCTCACGGCGAATCTCTTGCACATCGCCTTTCCGCATTTATTTTGTGTGCTTTGTTTTCTTTATTTTTCGGGATAAATCTTCTGTAACCTTCCTGGGAACTGATTGGGCGATACAGACTAAGGCGCCGTATGAATGCATTGCGGTCAAACAAATGTGATACTACCGTCTGGCGGCATTGTTTCGTGTTACTGTCAGGTATTTGTCTTGTGGTTATAGAAAGGGTTCAGTTGAAAGATAATCTTGGCACGAGCAATCTCCCATTATGATGACCGCATAATACTTTGATTTACATACAGTCCAACCTCGTTTATCCGGACACGTCGGGACCGGCGCTTATCCGGATATGCGATTTGGCCGGATATGCGATTGATGCTCAAACACAGGCTAGAGAGTGAAGCTCATTAGGGATTAAGTATGTGACAATGTATTTGTACATTATGACAAACTGTAACAAATTGTGAGTGTTATGAATGCTAGAAAATGGAAATAGTGAGAAATACAGAAATTATACCCCTGTGTTTTGCATGTTATTTCATATTACTGATATATCTAATTCGTATTGGGCCTAGGGATTGATCGTCTGTCAAAGTTCAGGAACCTGGTCTGAATGGCCGATCGGTCCCTCTTTACGGGCGGCACGGCAGGTTGGCATTTCCCGGGGGTGGGAATACTAGTATTTCCCACCTTGGGCGGGAAATAGTGGGAAAATACTGGGAAATACTGGTAAATACCGGTAAATACCGGGAAATACCTGATCGATACCCGGGAAATACTAGAGGATGTAAGTACAATTTGAAGACTTCATGGGGTTAACCTCAAATTTCTACGTTTACATTTTAAATGTTGTGGTGATAATTGGGTATGTTTGAATGGTTTAAATCAAGCTCAACTCCACTCCACTAATGATGTGATAAACCAAACAACAGCCATAGTATTATTAATATAGATGAGGCTACCCTGGTGTGGGTCTAAACCTTATTTTGACAATCAGAACTTTCATTTCTGAGGAAGCTCAATGTCCCAGAGCTCCTAAAGCTTTCCTCAACAGTCTTACAGGAGCTCAATAGTTGATAGTGTATTACTGATAGGCCTTGTTTTTTTTATATGAAATGCAACTAATTGAGCCCTGTGTGCACCCAGAGGGTATATTGAGTGTTCATCCACAAATGCACCAGTTTTGGGAAATTTTACCTCAGTAGGGTCATGTGATCCCACAAAAATTGCCTATCTTAACACATAAAACCCCTGACTTTTACGGCTCATTTAGCCACAAAGCGTTAGTACTTAAGGAAAAAATTTTTAGCATGATTATGAATATCTTGGGGTTCTGAAACTTTGGAACACTTATCTCTAAGTACTGATATGAGTTTAGTACAGAAAAAAAAAAAAAACCAGGTATAGGCCACATTCAATGCATCATGGGATTGATACAAACACCCTATTGTGCACCTAAATGAACTCTGGAGAGTCACTTGCTCTCCTCTTATTTTATAAATGAAAGCCTGGACAATCAATAATAGGTGTTTGGTTTTATGAAAGGGACCAGCTACCACTTGGATTCAGTGGATTAGTAATAATTTAATGATAGAATTTAGAAATAAAAAGCTTGCCATGCATCTAGCAGTTCAACCTTTATGCATCTTAAAATGTACTTGAATTTAGCATACACGTGCACACACGTCTGCTGGCAAGTTAAATTTTTTACCTGGGGCAATTTAGTGAATATTTTCCGCTGTGGTATTTAAACCACTAATATTTTGTGTAATTTTGATGTATTAAATAAATGTGAGAGAAATGATGGATTAAATTGAAATGTGCAAAGAAATCTGCAGATCAAAGGACTTGATCCATAGCTAGTTAGGATAAAATGAAAACCACCATAACCCCCTCCCCTGGGTCTTTTATTGCGGAAAGGGCTTATCTGTGTTTGTTAGTTAATTTTCACAATATTTTAAAGAAAATTAAGTTTTGAAATGTCACTTTTAAGTATTTCCCTGTTATTTCCCAGATTTCCGCTTTTGGCCAAAATACGGCTGCGCTGGGATTTACGGTAAATACGTATTTACTGCCGGTATTTCCCGGGCGGGAATACCGGCCAACCCTGCGGCCACGGGTACGCCGAAACCGACGGACATTTACACGCATCGTAAACAGTTCCAGCCACAAGAGAACAGATTTTAAATCAACAAACAAGAATCGAAATCCCTGTTAAAAAACAAAGAAAATTCCATTTACGAGATTGTGTTACTGATACACTGCAAAAATGATGTGCAAAATTTGGAAGGTGAGAATGGTCCGATCAAGTTTGTGCTAAATGAAGTCAGGGTTTGGAAAAGGTGTTTCTAGAATAGTCGCACATAGAATTTTAATTAAAAAATTTGTTTGTTGAAAAAAAGTATTACGTGTAATTTATTTGTTTTTCTTACCGTTTTTTATTTATTGATCTCATATCGGTCCATTATAGTGTGCTTCGAGTGCCGGCAACAATCGTTTTGTGTATAGAATATGTACGGTAAATTGAGCCACATAGAACTATGTGCCATCGGGCCCGTGTTTCGTGGCGAAAAGTTTTTGATTACGCATTTTTATCACAGTCATGGTGGCACAGCTATGATTTTTGAGGGATGTATTTTCGATTGACCTCATTGTAGTGAGATCTTCCCCAGAAAACGAACCCGATAAAAGTATGTGGGAAGCCCTTATTTCCATGGCAAGTCATTTATATAGGCTAGTAATGCAAGTTCCATGGAAAAAAATAGGTGGTTAATGAAAAAAGAATGAAAAAAAAAATAGACAAAATACACCATGCAGGCCCAACCGGCCGCCAGTCGCCGGCCGGATAATAGAAGGATCCGAATAAATGGTGGCCGGATAAACGAGGTTGGACTGCATTATGCTTGCACAGAACTATCCCTATTTGCGCAAAGACGCCTCGCTCCACTCGGCCTCCGGCGATACTGGTTGAGGTGTCTTTGACAAAGACTATTCGGGGCATAGTATTGGTTTTGAAAAGAGCAGTCAATATTTGTATACTATCACTCTCTTGAGCATTCAATATTTTTAAGAGTTATAGGCTAAAAACAGCAAAAATCAATAAAAAGGGTCAATTTCAGTTGTACAGGGGTCAAATTTTTAAGTTGTTCCGATTTGGATAAAAAATGGTGCAAATTATTGATGGAGTTCATAGGATTCAAATAAGGAATAGTTTTGACTGTCTAAAATACTTAGTTACCGATGTAGGGGGCACAGAGGGGTCACGTCCATTGCATTCAATGGGGCTTAACCTTGTTTCCCCCCACTACTCTTTCTTAGAGCAAGCATTTGAGACACTCAAAACTATTCCTTATTTTAATCCTATGAGCTCCACCAATAATTTGCACCATATTTTATCCAAATCGGAGCAACTTAAAAATATGACCCCTGTACAACTGAAATTAACCATTTTTGCTGTTTTTAGCCTATAACTCTTAAACTTTACGTTGTAGATAGTACAAACTATACCTTTCCTGAATCCTTGTGGTTAGACAAATAACATGGTATATTTTTCAACACGATTGGGTCAATTTAAAAGTTTGACCCCTGTACAAACTTTGTCTTGGCCCCTCTCCTTAAGGCACCATTTGTGGCACTTAAGAATTATGTTTCAGGGGTCCCTGTTAGTCTGTCTACATATTAAATCACTCAACCTTTTGTACTTGAGATGTGTTACAAATGCCTGCTAGCTCCTGGGCTATTTGTTTAAAATGTGCAATTAAGAGGATATGATTCCATTGCTAAACCCCTTTAAAGTTTTCTCAGTGGTTTCATCATCCTGAAACTTGACCATTTGAAATTAGACCAAGGGCCACCTTTACTTAAAGGCCACTAAAAGTACAAATTAGATGCATGCAGACTTTTTTTTAAATATTAACATCCCTGACAATAATAAAATACTGTCACTAAAATATGCCAAATTTCTGCCAAATGACCCAAAAAAGACCCTAAAATGAATATATGGCATAATTTAACCTTAAATATGATATATAAATGTAAACTTTATCACTGTTACTACTCTTTACACCACCAAATAAATTTTCACATGCTGTTGGCTGTCAAATGGTGGCAGTGCCCCGTTTCACTATTTGCTAAACATGGGACACTTCTTTTTATTCTTAAGTAATAATGCAATGATGTACATACCTTGTTAGCCCTGTTTCATGGTGAAATAACTTCTCTGCATATTTCATCTTCTGTGGTGTAAACATATTAAATTCCACATGGGGATAATTTTTGGCAAATTCCATTCCTAGATTATATTCTTCCACACTATCCTTGTCGATATTTGTTAAATATGACCAGTGTATAAATATTTTTTCTGCTCTAGTTGACTTGTTGGCAAAAAATTCTACTTGGGCATCTGGGCTTTCTGCAAACACCCTTTTAAGGTTCAAATGGCCAATGACCCGAGCTGTAGTCCTTGTTCCTACATCCTTCTCAAAGCCCTTTGTTGGGGCATCATTCATTCTGATTACACACTCATTTTTGTCTATTTCTTTTCCAGCTCCTCTGCCAAGTAGCTGTCCAGAGCTAGATACTATTGCACATTTCTTGCAGTGAAATTTTATTGTCTGAAAAAAAATGAAGATGAAACAAAACATTGTTAATAATTCATACAAATTTTGTGTGGTTAGGTGCTTGATAAAATAAGATGATTAAAGGTGCAACAAGAGATTTTGAGGCATCTAAATATTGTGGCATAATAGTAATTTCATATAGATTACACACTCAATATATTTCTTACCTTATATTTGGCTACAGAAATGTCTTAAAAGAGAGAAAAAAGGTGATTTTTATTTGCTTATATTTCAATGTAAAACATAGGCTGAATTTTGAATTGCTCCTACACGAAATTAGAATTTCAAATATTTATACACCAAAGAACCATTCCTCAGCTTAATCCTTTCAGATGGGGATATTTTTGATGGAAAGCTTTACATCAGGGCAAGAATCAGTTCTTTTGATTTTTTTAGTGACACCTGATATGTGAAATCTCTCGTTGCACCTTTAAATGCAAGCCTAATACAAACCAGCATCTTCAAGAATTATTTGCTAAGGAAATTTCTACCGTTTCTCAACATATGTGTTGTACTGAATCATATAGGGCCCCAGTCCTTTGAATAAATTTTCTCTACAAAAGTTGACTATGATATAGGTTAACTGCACTCAAATGTCATGAGGGCTTTACTGGGTGTTTACACACACTACAAACCCATAAAGACAACCCACATGAAAAATCTCTCAAATATTATGTGTATCTCAAAGCTATATGTTTGCTCAAATGCAATCAAGTACGTATGAATCTCACCAGAACGCGCATACAAGTTAGTGTACAAGCAAAATTGTTGGTTAATCCTTGTGCGCATTCAGCTGGTTGCAAAGGGGCAACAACTTTAATTCTCCATTTGGAGGATAACCTTTATTTTTGAATAATAGTAATTTTACAATGTTATATTTGAACATTTGAAGATTTACATGTTATATGTGATCTTCACCAAGATAATCAACATCCATTAGAGACTACATGTAAGAGAGGAAGCACATGAAAGTTGGATATTAGCTTGTATATGCCAAGTAACACAATGTGTAAAATCCTTTCCATGACCATTGTATGGGTACATATAAGCTCATTTAATGATGGAATAGGAATAAAAACCAAATTTGATATCATTTAACAACCTTGGGCAAACCAAATTTACAAACACCCACTAAAATCCACACAAAAGTTACTTACTTTTCATTGACTTGTTGCTTACTTTCATAAACAATATTTTTTAAAGTCCTTAAGTTCAGTCATTTACACCTTCCTTTCTATAAAACAGTTTCATATTTGAAGAAAAACAAGTTTAATAATTTTATGGGTTTCTCCATGGTAATTTGGCATCAGCTTCATAGATTCAGTGTACTTGACCTGTGACCTTTCCGGGAAAAAAGGAATATTAAACTCACTTATTAATGGATATGTGATCCATTCATGTTTGTATCTTATATTTTAAATTTGTAGAAACTTTAATTATTATGATGATTTGAAATATATATACCTATAGAGGTATTGGAAGCATAGTAAATTGGGTGAAATTTTATCTGAAATTCAATTGCATTGTTCAACTTTCTGTGTGAGGGAATGACTGTGTTTGCATTTAGCAACTTTTGATATAGTGTGGGCTGTCAATGATTAGTTTTGTCAGAAAAAAGGAAGTGACTTCATGGAGACACTAATCTGAGGTCAATCAAGGAAACTTGTGAGTGGGAAATCAGTATAGCCAGAAACTGACTGCCATTTAAGTCTGTAACTGCATTGACACTACTCCCTCCATATTTGGTTTGACAGTTTGGTCACTCGCTTTAAAATTTACAGCCTACTGAAGAAATGCTACTCATGGTAAAAACAAAGTATTTTACACTTTTCCCAAAATTTTAAAAAAAAAAAAAACACCTTTGAAAAAAAAAGTGCAAAATAGATATCTCTGGTCACAAGAGCTGACACATTACTTTACTGTTTGAATTTACATATTTAAAGGTGCCCCAACCGATTACAACAAATTATTTTTCATTTACTGTTTGAAGAAGAGCAATTCATCAAATATACTTTTAATTCCAACGATTGTATTTGAATTCGGCCCATACCCATTCTGATGTAAGCGTGTGTATGACAATAGCCTTCATATAGTTTGTACAAAATATTTCCCGGGTACCATAAACAAACCCATATTTTAGCTTAAAGCATTATAATGGGAAAAAAGACCGTTCTAAATAATTTCAGATTTATGAGAAAAATACACGTTTTCAATGATACCAAAATCTCAGGTTTGATAGTAGGGAGAGGAGGGGTTAGAGCCCCTTTAAGTGCCCTACTCTACTGTTTTGTAGGGGGAAAAATTGAACACCAGAATCCTAGTAACTTCAAGAACTGAAATCAAGGGAGTGATCATTATGTTATGATATGCCTGGGAGTGCAGGGTTCGAAACTGTTCATTCCGGAAGAAACCTATTTTTTCCGGAAGAATGGAAGAAACTGGAAAAAAGGGTTTCTGTCTCCCTTCTTCCGGACGAAACTGGAAGAAATTCGAAGAAACTGGAAGAAAATTGGAAGAAACTGGAAGAAATTGGAAGAAACTGGAAGAAATTGGAAGTAACTGAAGAAAATAAAAGAATGTTACTTATGAACACAAACTAAATTACCACAACCATTTTCATCTGCTTTGCACTTCAATCATCAAGGCTGACATTAGTTACGTTACAGACAATCTGTTGGGTTTGTTTTCAAAATTAATTTACAAAAAATTTATAAGCATGTTAGTACACACCACCTTGGCACTATAGTAAATTTGTTCACGGAAATTTTGTTTTTGTTTGCAATCAAATTATACAGATGGTAAATCTTTCATGGCACAAATTTATACTATCACAGGTGTAATTGGTATATGCAAACAATGAAAAAAGCTTTTAAAAAATCTCTATGATGGCCAAGGTTGGGTAATTTTTAAAACACAAATCATAAAAGTAGCAACCATTATTGTTCTTTTAAATGTTGTGTGTAGTACACATCTCTAACTTTGTATTGCTTAGTTAGGGGCTTGCAATTTCGAACGAACTCGGAATCCCGCGAATCGTGTCGCGGTAAAGATTCGCTCCTCTGTAAATTGTTCACAAGGGAAAGGCGGTATCCTCGAATGAACCCCCACGCAGAGACCACAAGCCGCGAATCAGAGTTGATTCGCGTCAAAAAACAAAAGGAAAAAAAATTTTTTTTTTTTTTTTCCCCAGTCAAGAGAAAAAAAATCATCAAGAAAAAATTAAACTAATGCTTTGGCCTACCGATTTATATATAAATGGAAGAAATCACAACCAATGACTTTTTTTTTTTCTTCAAAAGAACTCATGAATATCGTTCGATTTTATTGTCAACAAACAAAATATTAAGGCGAAAGTCTACTTTACAATGACGGAAGTCCGTACATATATCGATCAACAACGTACTTTTTCCGAAACATTAAAATTGACCTGACCCCAATACAATTACCATGCACAAATCACAGCCATTTTTTACCATGTGCCCCTAGTGTACCATATAAAGTGCAGGTTTTTCCCATTTTAAAACGAAGCAAAAAATTAAAAACGGCAAAATAAATTCTAAAAAACGTCCTACCATTAATCAATAATAAAAATCTAAGTTAGAAAATAACCCTTTGGCTATTTCCATTATTTGTAACACAAAATAAAACAAATTGTATCTGTCAATTCCAAGGTAATATATCTAGGTATGTGGTAGAGTGTTTACCTTTTCAGTCTGTAAATGTAAACCATGATTGCGGGAAGTGACTATCCGCGGTTCTGTAGCGCTATGGAAATTTCTTGAGGAAATGCTTAATTTTTCGAGGTGAGACTGTTTCAATACGGATGGGAGTTGCTAACGGTGGCCTTCCACATTGTAATTTTTGTGTTTTTGAACACAAATATGAAGAGAGATTTCGTCACCTGTTTGCGATTTCGGCAGGCTTGCAAGGCGCAGAATTCGGAAATTGTGCATTTTGTGCAATTAATGCATCGAATTCTCTGATTTTTTTTTCACTGAGTGCAATTCCTATTAAGTTCAAAATATTAAAAAATGGAAATCAGAATCCCAAGCCTATCTTGAATTTTTGTCTTCCAAAGTCTGCTTTCTGCAGTCTGCGTTTAGAAGTCTATTCTGGATGCATGTATGAGAACTCCGTCGTATCTAATATCTGAATAGATTGAATTTTGGTTTAATTATCACTATTTAGTGAGTAAAAGAACTCATACCGTGACTCTCACTTGTTGTAGTTGAATATTTGTTGTCTAGCTCTTCGGCAAGTAGTTTACTTGTAGTGGTCGTCGATGCCTCAGTGTGTCACATTTCGAGGCACAGTTAGGCCTAATTAAAAAAATTATCCAGCTCCATTATATGGTTTTTTAAACAATTGTTAAGAATTTACTTTCTGCCTTCTCTGTATTAAGATTCTAACAGTGAAATACGTGGGTATATTAACTTGATCGTTTCGCCACAACAGATAATTTAAGCATGGGAATAAATTTTATCCGTCTAATAAATCTTACCGAAGTAGGTCTGAATCAATTGATTCTCCAAATTACCTGTCGAGATCAACCTGATCCCCGCAATTTACAACGAAATTGCACCCCTGTATGGGGGACCTGGTTTAGGAGCCTAACATTTTTTAAAGAATTGAAGATGTTCAAGTCGTTACAGGCATCTTCTGCTTGGCTGCGGGTGTGACAGTGTCCTTCACAGTTCTTCCAGTAATTTGTTAATATTTAGGCCTTGTGAATCACATTGAGTTTAATTATGCAATGCATTGGGTAGGTAGGGGTTCCTTGAATGGTTATTTTAAATTATTTCATATTTCATTCACTGTATATATAAAACAAAGTGTAATCTTGGGGTCATTCCATGCCAAATCACGAATGGTGAAAGCTATCTTCACCAATTTTTAATTTTGGATATGTTTATAAGGTTTTTACCCAATTATGTACAAATTCCAAAATGTTAGCATTTTTTGTTCAATTCCCTCAGGAGTTATGGACAACAGAAAATTGGGTCATTTTGCACCAATCCTGTCCTATTGAATGACAAGTAGTTTTTTCCATAGTTTCTATTTCAAAAGGTAAAGGCCATTTTTTCTCAAAAAGTGCTTTAGGGCTTCTGTAATGCATCCCTCTCAAAATAGATGAAGAAAAAAAAAAATCGATTCTGAAAAGCATCTCTAATTAACAGCTCGTTAATTTCGAACTTTATCACAATGATGCAAAATGAGAAGGTTTTTACACCCTAATATTGTCAATATCTGAGACGGGGTAACAGCTTGATTTAGTCTTATAAGATCATTTATCAAGTCCTAAAATCATATACCATGTTGCAAAATAACTTGCGCATTCCGTTGCCATGGTTACCGGCTCACTAAACTTGAAAGAAAACAAAAAAGTCCATAATGTAGGCCATCATGTTTCTGTGCTACCTTCTTTAAAGTTTAAAAATTGCAGATTAACATAATATTTAGTGCACCGCAACTTTAATATCAAGCAGAAATTTTCTTGGCCCAAAATTTTCTCTGGACGAAAAAAGATAGCAAAATGTCGATAAAATGCTAAAATCGGAAAATGGCCAATATTGGTGTTTTAGCAGAGGTTAAGGTGGAACAAGTACCAATGCACCCGCTTTCTAAGTATTTTTAACTTTGGAAGTGTTATTTGACACATACTTCCACAAAATCTTACGTTCAAGTTTTGAAATGGCCAATCACCATTCCAACGACTACCCTGAAAGTACCGATTTAAGGTTTCGGTACTTTCATGGTAGTCGTATGACGGTGATTGGTCATTCAAAACTTTGAAGTAGATTTTGTAGAAGTATGTGTAACAACTACACTTCCAATTAAATAATACATCATAAATCAGTTGCATTGTACTTTTGTTCCACCTTAAACGCTGCTAAAAACACCACTATTGGCCATTTTCCCATTTTTAGCCATTTTATTCCCGACATTTTTGCTATCGTTTTGTCGTCCAGGTTAAATTTGGGCCAAGAAAATTTCTTGTCTTGATATTAAAGTTGGGCACTAATATTATTTAACTGCAATTTTTAAACTTTAAAGCAGTAGCACAGAAAATATTATGCCTACATTTGCTTTTTTGTTTTCTTTCAAGTTTAATGGCCGTTAACCATGGCAACCGTGATGCGCAATTTTTTTGCAACATGCTATAAGATTTAACTTGATAATTATTATACTAGACTAAAATCAGCATTTTACATTCTCAGATATGAAAATTATTAGGGTGTAAAACCCATCTCATTATCCATCATTGTGAAAAAGTCCGTAATTAACGAGTCGTTAATTAAGCGATGCTTTTCCAACTAATTTTTTTCTTTCGCTACTTTGAGACCGTTCAGACGTGAGGTCCACAAGCGACTTTTAAAGAAAATATGGCTTTTTTTTTTATACAGTTAGGGAAAACCACTTGTCATTCATAGGACAGACTTGGTGCAAAATACCATTTCTGTTGTCCATAACTCCAGGGCACAGAAAAAGACTAAAATTTTATATTTTGTGCATAACTTCGGGTACCTACCCCCTGCAACAGACCCAAATAAAACATCGGTGACGTAAGTGCACAATGTGCCAAAAATTGTGATTTTGCATGGAATGACCATTGGCTTTAATAAAATTTTGTTTAAAGGGGGATGGCCCGATTTAAGGATATGAAGTTTCATCTTGATAGATTGGGCCTTCACCCAAACACCCCACCTGTAAAGTTTTCGCGCCGATATTTCAATGCGTTTTCATATGAGAGCAGAAAACGTGATTCGTAAGCCCTAGATTACTGTGTAAAATTAATATGGGTCAACCAAATTGGTTAACACTTTTCGCTCATTACAAACCAAACATCCTTTGGCCCTAAGATTTACACAGGGTAATCAGAAAATAATGAAGGGCCTTTCTTCTGATACCAAAATGTGGACCCACTTCCGGTAAAATCGTGGGCTTCTGGGGACGAGGCCATATAGCGATCGGGCCATGGACCTTAAATGATTATTTTGTAGTTTCATTGGAAGACACGGGAAGAAAACGGTTTCGTTCAGTGGAAAAAAAACGCGAAAAAAAAACTGGTTTTTTTCCACCTGTGGAAGAAACTGGCGAACCCTGCCTGGATACATTTATTTTTAAACAATATAAAAAGTTTTTTTACTTGTTTTTTCAAGCCCCCCATATCTCACAATATATATCATCTCCGCAATCATAATGGTCAAAGTTCCCCACGACTGAAGTGGCGTATCTTGAGGGTGCTTTTCGGGGCACACGCCCCTAGGATTGCAAAAACATGCATTCAACTATTTTTGGCTATTTGAGGTCCATCCACCTCCAGAGCCCCCTCTCTAAAAGTCTGGTCTGGATACACCGGTGACCATGTAGCAAAAAAATAATGATCACCCATAAAGTTTCCATCCGACTTAAAGGGGAGCTGAAAATTACAAAGATTTTAAAAAATTGAAATTTGTGCATTTAGAGGAACAAATATCACCATGAGGAATCCAAATTTGTTAAACTTTAAGCATTTGAATCCCTGACAGGATCCAGGTGAATACAAAACCTTGTTTTGATGACTGATGGGAATTGATGATTGCAAATGCCAAACAGAACATTTTATTTCAAGCATTTTTAATGACCCAACTATCCCTGAACATTGTGGTTAATACTCCTATGGTAAAAAAAACTTTTTTTAAAAGTATTTTCCATCTTTGACCTCTTTATTCCCTGAACACTCATGTGACCTGCCTCTAATCACATTCTGAGCAACTCCTGTGCACGCAGCCGCATTTTTAAGGGGGCACAGTACCAATCACTCCACTTTTGTGTAAGGGTATTAGTTCCGGTAAAAAAACAAGGCTATTGTGACATTTGGGTGTCCTGTGCGAAGCAGTTTTCCGTGAGAGTGCATGTTATTATCAAAATGATAGCGCATAGCAAGTACGTTACTCTTATTAGTACGAAAATAGTGACTTTCGATTCATGTGATCAAATAGGCCCCGGAAAGATACCCTGTCGGAAACGGTTAGAGCTCTTCTGTGACAGCCGATAAATAGCGGTGGTATGTTCACGTGCTTTATCGTAAAGGTTAATCCGAAATGTGTAAGATGAAATTGAAGCTATATGAAGTTTCATGTCTTATGTGATGCATTCAGTGGGAAATATTCAAAATTGGCTTTACGTCTGGTGGAAAAGAAGAGGCGTGGCTTTCATCCATTGACGCGGTCAATGGAGCCATTGACGGGGTAAACGGTCCCCCTGAAAGAATTCTACCATGACCTCAAGAACCTCAAAGGGGAACCGTTGACCTCAATTTTCTGGACCAACCCCTCTCCATGAGCAGTCTGAGCAACTTTATGAAACATCCATGTTTTGTCACACCACCTCATTATCAAGAATTTAAGCTTATTTCATAACTGTTTTAGAGTGCACCGAATCCCATGGATGAAGGGTACTCCACATGGGATTGATAAGATAAACAAAATCATACCATGAATACGCAAACGAAAGATTTAAGCGACATTGTAAACATTGTCGAGGATCCATATGCAATCCCTGTGTATTTGAGCTAGCAATATGTACCAGCATGCATGGCACACTTTATTGTTCATTAATATTATATAATTAACCTAGCTCAATAATCTTAATCCTGCTGATACCACATGTCACTGGGCACTCCAACTGCTTTTTTTTTTTTTCCAAAATGGTCCAAAAATAACAACTTTCGCATTTTTATATGTTTAACTACTTGATTCATCATAAAACACAAAAACTTCTAACAACTTCCCCTTTTCCAATTTAATTTTCAAACATATGAAAGTATTCTCAATATTAGTTAAGGGTCCATGGCCCATGCTAATAGCTTCGTCCCCGGGACCCCCAGATTTTTACCGAGGTGTTACAATTTGGGTATCAAATAATGCTACTATTTTTCTCACTTTACCCTGTGAAAACTGAGGGCTAACTATGTTTTGGTTTGGGATGTATGAGCGGGAAAATATGCCCCATTTTGGTCGAACCATTAATTTTACACATACTTTTATGGGGATTAAAAATTACGTTTTTTTTAGTGCTCACTTAAAACGGGTTAAAAATATCGGTGCGATTTTTACAGATGGGGCTTTGAGGTTCAGCCATTTTTAATCAAGATGAAAAAATTTATATACTTACAATCGGGATCGGGCCATCCGCCCTTAAAAAACTAGTTTCAAGCAGAATTATGTAGTGCAAATTAAAGATGGCCCCCCCACCGTGTTAAATCACATTTCACTATGAAAATATGCACATGAGCTCATTAATATTCATTTGGGATCTCATAACCGGTCAAAAAGTATACAGCCACATGACCTCCAATGTTCAATCCCCCTGATATGCTAGAAGTTCATACACCAACCAGTTTAGTCTGCACGTGAGATTAATGAATTTTTCTTGAAATGGTAACTGGGAAAAGAACTCATTACCCTTTCAAAAAGCATACAGCACATGATCCCATCACGTTCTATCATGTCTAATCAGTTTTAAATCCAGCGAAGTATGCCGATATCATTGAAACAAAGTAGTTCCTATGTGTCTTCCTGCCTAATGCGGCGACACAAAAAATAGCCTAACTTTTTGAACAAGGGTGGTTCTTGAACCATGTCTTGCCCCTCTTCATCCCCCGCGATCAAAAATGTTTAACATTGTACATACCACTTCAGATTTGATGATGACAGAATAGTTCTTTAATCCACCCATACAACCTTTGACCCAATCTTTGTATGTGAGGATGACAGGATTCCCCTTTAATCCCTACCACAAACGTTTCACCCAATCTGTGTAACCTCACACGGCCTTGGGTATGCTTATTACTGACAATTTTTAGTGGAACCATAGCATTTAACTGTGACGAAAAACATTTGATAGATTTTCAAAGAATGCCCCTTTAATCGGCCATATGACCTTTGATTCCAATCGGAGTACACCACATTGCGAACCCTTACCAAGTTTAGTGATCGTATTTATTTGGTGTTGGGCAAAAAAAACCCTAATTGATCTAAAGCAGCCTAACTAAAACTGTATCCAATGACGAATGCCCCTTTTCTCCATCCACTAAACGTTGGACCCACAATCTGTGTACACCTCATAAGGGCTTTGGGACAGTGCTTATCCTTTCAAAGTTTGTGATCGTAGCATGATTGCAGAAAAACTATCTTATCTAAAACTAGAGCAAAATACACGTCGCGGTTCTGAACCGCTAATCCCCCTGGCGGGAGCGGTTTACAAACTTTTTAAGATAATCAGCTGCAATGTCATTACCATGTTCAACGTCCGCGCAATGCACGCACATGCGCGCATACCCAGCGCTGCATGTGCGCACGTCGGCGCATGCATACGTGTATTATGTGCCACAAACCCTTAAACCCAAAACCCCCCCTAAACCCAAAAAGCCCTAAACCTCCACCAACCCCCCTAACCCTGGTACAACCCCCCTTAAACTCGTGCAAACTCCACTTAAACCACAACAGCCCCCTTAAGCCCAGACCAACCCCCCCTTAACCCGGACATGTACGCACGTCCGCGCATGCATCCGAACATGTGCGCATGTCCCGCATGCATACGCGCATTTGCAACGTCCGCGCAATGCATACGTGTATTATGTGCCACAACCCCTTAAACCCAAAACCCCCCTTAAACCCAAAATCCCATTAAACCCCAACAAACCCCATTAAACAGGACAACCCCCTTAAACTGTGCAACCCACCTTAAACACAACAAGCCCCCTTAGGCCAGACCTTAAACCCGGACAAACCCCTTTAACACCCGGACAACCCACCTTAAACCCCAAACATCCCCCTTAAAACCCAACAAACCCCTTACAAGCTGGACAACCCCCTAAACCCTGGACAAACCCCTTAAACCAACAAGCCTCTTAAACCCCCGGACCCGCCCCCTTAAACCCGGACAACCCCCTTAAAACCAGACACCCACCTTAAAACCTAATCAGCGCGAGAGTACATGATTCCCAACCCCTCCATCAAGTCTTCATCAAAATCTGACTTATGGATCTTCAGAAGTTTGTTGCACAAGTTTTTGGGTGAAAATACCCCAAATTAGCCATAAATATCAAACTTCGCTATTAATTAGCATACATAGTGCCACAAACCTAATCAGCGAGAGGAGTACATGATTCCCCACCCCCACAAAGTTTCATCAAATCGACTATGGATCTTCAGCTAGTTTGTTCCAAGCTTTTTGGGCAAAATACCCCAAATTAATCATTAATTATGCAAATAGGTACCTAATAGCATATGCCATGCCATAACTATCAGATAGAAGGCAGGGCAGTCCGATCCAACCCACCAAGTACTCACCATAAACCTTATGGGTCTCAAAAATAACCCAAAGTAACTCATAATATAAAATTAGGTACCTAAGTAGCATATGCCACGCCCATAATCTAATCAGATGAAGGGCATGGCAGTCCGATCCCACCCACCAATTTACATCACCATAACCCTATGGGTCTCATTTATCGCGTTCACAAGATTGGTGTTGGACGCCGCCGCCGCCTTGACTGATCTAGCATAATCCCCCTTCTGCTTTTTCAAGGCCAGGGGGATAAAAAATGACAGAATATCACTTAATCAACCCACATAACCTCTGACCATCTGTCGTACGCCGCCATCACCATTCATGCTGCAGGTGTTTTTATAGAATTCTATTTTGCCCTATCCTAAAATAATTATTTCACATAGCTATTTTTGTTGTATTTATATCAATTCTAACAAACAGTTTTTCACATAGTAAATCTATTTTACTTGCATTGAAAATAACAATGCAAGTTGCAATCATCTGTTGTAATATGCATTCTGCCCATTTTCACATCCCCAAACTTAAATAAAGAAATAAAGGGTCAAATTTAAATACGAATGTTGAGTTCAAGGTCAGAAAAACTAAAATAATGGGCAAGGTGCATCCAAGTCCATTATTTGTTAAGGTTTTTTTTTTTTTTTTCTGGCGAGATCCCTGCAACCCTTTATTTTTATTTTATTTGCCTAAATAGTTTGATTTATTAAGGCTGAATCAGAGATTTTGGAATATATTTTTGTGTGTAGTATTTAAAAAAGTCATCTAGGAAGTAAAGAGTCGCCTAAAATGTTGCTTCCACGATAGAGATGAATCAGATTTTCGTTTTTTCATGCATAACGAAACTTCCAGATCCGGAATTATAACAGAGTTTGTGATTTTCTATACGAGGTTAAATTTGGACTTAGTATTTCACAGTGATTAGATATGGACACGCATCATGTATAAATAAAAAACACAATTTTTTTAAATTGCGTGCGTCTCATCAGGGAAAGGAAATATCTAAGTCAGCCTTAAATGGCAATGTTGCAGATTAATGGGCACAAAACTGACCAATCAGAATGCTGAATTTTACAATAATGGGCAGTAGAGGTAATAGTATTAGAGGTAATAAAATTGCAATTTTAATTTCAAGTGTTAAAATGTAAACTTCATAATGTTTTCTTCAAAGTAGTAAAATCAAAAATGGTTATCTACTGTCCCATTAGATTTAATTGCGATTTTCAGAAAAATTATTTTGCAAAATACTGAAGTATATGATATGGGCAAGACGTTCAATAGGAAAAAACATAGGATTCATAATGTTATCAGTCACTTTCAATAGAGTAACAACAGCACATATGACAGAAAGCACAAATAATGGGACCACAAACCTACCACAAGGGGGAAAAATAATTTCTATAAGGTGTTATTTTAACTAGTCATAACTTTTATAGGCACCCTACTTTAATTTAAGGTGAAAAAAATATACCTTTTCGTTGAATTATTCCACGATACGAATTATTAGTTGAGAATACCATTGGAGTATATAGGGAATGTGTAACATTTTTTTTTAAAATTAGAACCCAAAGTATTGCAGCTGGTCTACATATGCTTGTAATATACAATAGCAGCAAGATTTTGCCATGGTAAACTCATATGTAATATATTTACCAATTCGTTAAAAACACAAAAGAACAATACATGCTAATGTGGACATGTCAAGGACGGATACGTGCGAAAGAATGGTAAACATTAGCATCCTCGCCCTTGTGTAACTTTTAACCAATTATCTATAGTAGCCAGGGTGAAAAATGCCATATTTTGGTATCTGCTATATGCACAATATATCATAAAATTAGCACCATGCCATCAAAAGAATAATAACTTTAGCAGGGGCTTCATCCACTATCGTACGATTAAACAACTTCCGTCAAATAATAGTAACGTTGGCGTAATAGTACAATCAACATTGGATAGGCCATGCAGCGCTCGAGCTAGGGATTTTATTTGTGTAGGCAATTTCTTGCAACAGCCTTGCTGTGTCATTGATAGCTGCAAACATATGGGGAAAAAATTGTTACCACAATCTTAAAATTGCATAGAAATGGCGACAATGTGTAGCAAAATGCTATGCTTAAACAAGCTATCGCGAGCCCTGGCCTGGCGCCCACTGCGACAACATCGTGCACGCGTAATCTATACAGAATGTATCAGATGTTCATCTATCGTGAATACAAACAAGCACAATTACACTGAATTTCTACACACACGCTCAGGTTTCGTGGACCATAGACTGCACCATTCAGTGCTATTGTTACTGTAATATTAGTGACGGAATTGATTTAGGTTACCAGATATAAAAAAAAGAGCAATCAAGGATGCTGGGATTACTCCAGGTGTGGCGTTGAGTGGTGCAATGAGGTGAAACAAACCCAATTAGTGACAATTCCCATATCCAACGTCCCTTAACTGCATTTTTCCACTTTTCAAAATCACAGAGTGGACCCGTTTTGTTTGGGGGAAATGCCCCCTAGATCTAACAGAAAAATAACGCTACCACCTTTTTTTGCGCGTGATCGTAGGCTATGTCGTCTTTTCCGAAACGGAGTTTGGGATATAGGGCCTATAGCCAGTGGAAATTTGTTCATTGTTAAGGCCAAACAAAAAAAATCAAGTTTGTTCCAGTAGTAGTCTAAAAAAACCTAAAGTTAAATGCACTTTTTATTTTTAATTTAAAAAAAAATGAAAAGGGCTTCCCAGAAAAATTGGCTAAATGGCAAGAAAAGACAGTTGCAAATAATACTTGATTTTCCAATTATTAGTTTATAAACAAACATATTGGATTTTGGCTCACTTGGATATCTTATAAAATTAAATAAAAACATTTCTATATCGGTTTTGTCTTAACATGCAAATAAATCTTCCTCAGTAAATAAAAGAAACACAAACAAAATACAGTAAAATGGCTCCCAAATTAAATGCATGTGGCCTACTTCTACTGGCAACAAACTTTAATCCCCTGCCGATGCCAATACTCCATCAACCACTGGCTCACCAACCATCACCTCGACCCCTTGCATCCGTCTTCAATCATTCCCTGACCTACCCCCCACCCATACAACCATCAACTCCATCAACATCAAAATCACACCATGTGCGAATACTCTTTTGTCCTTGTCACCACTGATTTCAGTATGCATCAACCAGGGGCAGCAAAACGCTACAAGACTACCTAATATAGGTTAAAAACCTAATTTAATTCGCACAATTTATTGCTTTAGGTACGTGGTATATCAGGGATTAAACAGTAAATATAATGACATTGAGGATATGAAGGGCTTGTGTGGCACCCAGGATGTTTTGTCCGGGCCACATCACGAATTTTGTGGTCTATCCCGATTTTGTTGGTCCATCGCGAATTTTTCAGATTTTGTAAAAACACCTTTTTTAATGTTACTTTCCAAAACAAACACAAACTGATTATTAATCATTATTAAATTTATGCAAATGTCAGCGAAAATTGATGACTCACAAAGCTTCCAATAAGTGCGAAAATATAGTCCACATATATAATAAATCGCAGCGTAGACCCCTACCTCTAACCTTGATTAGTTGAACAACGGATGATCCGACCTATTTTCCATTGTGAATCGTCATGATATGTTGCGCATTCGGTGCACATTAAACCATGCATTCTATCAACGCTTATCAACTCGCGGTATCGGATCTTTTGTTCATAATTGGTTTGTCCATGAGATAATTAATCTCTTCGGAATTAAACAATTCGTACTTGGCGCGGTAGGAAGGTAATTTTTCCCGGACGGGGAAATCTTGGGATGCGGAAGAGAGGAAAAAAACTTCCCACACATTCAGGGGCAAGAGTGTAAAACCCATCACGTGAATCACGTCACTATCCGATACCGTGGCCGGGGATTCCCCAATCCACGTGCGAAAGTAAATTATTCTCGGGATGTATGCAAGGCCTCAGCCCTGTCAGCAGCCATCATACATCTGATTCAAATATTTTATTTGAATAAGGGAAAAATAACGGTGAGAATGATGTGCTTCTTGTAATTTTTCAGCCAAGAAAAAAGTAAGAAATAGGATGTCAACTTTGGAAGTTGAGTATTGTTTTTGCAAAGACTTTGTTGTGTTCTGGTTGACTAGTAGGGCAAACATAATGAAAAACGCATTTTTGCCTAAGATTTTTTTAACTTTAAAAATCGCGCATTTTGCGGGGGGTGGGACATTTAAAAGTACGGGCCGCGCATTTTGCGTTTTAAATCGCGCAAAACTCCGGTGGCTAGTGCTTGTGGTATGGCCCAGGCCATGGAGATTAGTAACAGAAATATTTACAGTAACTCATAACTGCTGGTTTTCTTCTCACTGTTATTACAACTTTGAAGAAAAAATGAATTTTCTTCCAATTTGAACATCTTCCCCAATTTTTCAATTCCCAGAATTGTAGAAGTAAAACTACATCCTCTGTTGACCTGATATATAATGGTCAGAATGGTCAGAGTTTATTAAACCCTGATCTATTTTATAAAGCTAAATTGCCTTTACATAGACATTTCCAATAGAAGATTTCAATAGCTTCCCACAATGGCCTGCTTCCATGGAGGTTTTTGTACGGTACTGATGTGGGTCATTATTGATTAAACATGGCTCAATTGACAGTACTGATCACAAAACTTCTTGCCTTTTAATAGCGCTTTATCTCTAAGATCACATGGCAACCTGTACAAAACTTCCAATTGAAGCAATGCATTGTGGGGAAGCTACTGGTATCTTCTCTTGGAACATTTCCCTTCCTGTCATCCACCAAACTCACCCCAAATCACTATTTAATAAAGGAAAACTTTTCCCACCTGTCAACCAAGTTATTATTCACTGAGCCCTGTCAAACCAAAGTACTTACAGAAATTTGTCAGTACAGGACTCATGTCAACTTTTGGTTCTTTTTTGTTTTTTTCACGCATTTTGGCTTTCTTGCTTTCTATACTCGATTCATCTGATATGTGACCCCGTACCATTTGTGCAGAGGTGAAAAATTCAATGGACTTCTGTTAATCATGACTGTTATTGTGAGGAATGTTTTGTGTTTTCCAAGGCCTGAATACACGATTGTGCGTTTCCATACAGCATGAATTGTATGTAAAAGTGGCAGTGAGGGGTTATATGACCGGAGTGGGCCCGCAAAATAATCCGTGTGGCCGTGCATTTGACTCTTTCATTTTCTCCTTTCCCATCTCCGCTGAATTGAATAGGTCTCAAAACCCGGGGACAAATGTATCAACGCGATCGACTATAATAACCTGTACCGGGGGGGGCTGATTTGAGGCCCAAAAAATGGGGTCTCCTCCGAAACTAGGTTGTCAGACATTAAAAAAAGGCTGCGATCTCCCTCAATTCCCATCTACTTTTTTGAAGGGTTTTTGAGAAATTTGGTAGATGTGGCTTTGGACATGAAAAGTATGGTCTCTGGAAATGGTTCTAAAATGGGGTCACTGGAACTGAAAAAGAGCCTGACAATGAGGGGACTATAAGTGGTACATAACCAGACTTCCTCCCATCCCATTGTGAGAACTCCCCCCCCCCGGCCACCTGTACATTTAATTTTTTGCTGTCATCCCAATTTTTGACACATGTTAATTTTTAGTTACCGACATTTTTTACCATAACATTTAATTTCCAAGTCACACACACCCAAGCACTATGCACACACACACCACACACAAATGACACATACACAATAGTTCATAAAATAATGAAGTGGCCATTCAAAGGAAAAAAAGAAAAACATAAATTTTTTAGTAGTCTACAAAGAAACTTTCTAAATTAAGATGTAACATACTCCCAGTGTGACAAATCATGTTATTGCACTACTATACCTAGTTGTAAAATTACTATGGCATTGCTATATTAAAAGACCTGCAGAGTGTCAGGGTCCCTCTAGCCAAAACAAACAATCCAGACCTACACATAAGCACATGTGGTGTATATCTATTTACTGACCTTGATGTCCAAACAATGGTTCCCTGTTTCTTGGTAGAGACCTTACTAACAACGCATGCAAAGAGTCGCCAGCACCTACAGTGAACCGAGAGTATTGACTATGATTTTAGTCAAACAAGAAATGTGTTGTTCAAGTGTTACCAGTGTAACCTTTCCCTGTTGCGTTTCTTGAATAGTTCTGCCCTGTTTCTTTGCGTGTTAATTATTTCCAAGGGGGGTGAGTGTTTTGGGCCCTATAGACCTTTTGCTCACTTCCTCCATATAACTGTTTTGGTTTTTCATACTTTGGAGTAATGGGAAATAAAGTTTGATGAACATATGATCTATCACCAGCCAGCACTCTCTTATAGATTACTTCGTAAGCGCAAAAAAAGTAAACATATCTTATTCATTTCGCACTGCCGTTACATGACTGACTACCATCCATGATGGAAAATTGACATAGATGTTATCGATCTCGGGACTTTCTTTGTTCCCATTCCCAGCGCGATTTGGAAAAATGCTATTGTTATTGCAAAATATTGACGGAGTTAACAATAGCAAAAAGAAATTAGGTTATTGCTTATTTATCTACCTATCCCATTTTTTTTTGTTTTTAAGTTATCCAAATGACTTGTCCCTTTACAGAAAACGATAAGGCAACTGATAAACTTATTGAGTTATTGCCCAATGACTACTAAATATTGCTATTGTTACATGCGTACATGACGGATACGGATGACAAGTAACAATAGCAGCTGTCTTTGTCCCGCCCTCCAGAAAACGCAA
This sequence comes from Ophioderma brevispina, assembly GCA_023653785.1. NCBI lineage: Eukaryota > Metazoa > Echinodermata > Ophiuroidea > Amphilepidida > Ophiodermatidae > Ophioderma > Ophioderma brevispina. The sequence goes on from JAMKCH010011380.1 coordinate 102,707, forward strand.
TGGTAAATGACTTTTTGCCCCCCAAAATTATGTAAATCAAATGGACCAATCTGTATTAAACATGATATGTAATCAAAATTATGGAATTCACTTTAAAAATAATGCTGTGAGAACATTTTCTGAAACGTCATTTTTTGAAATGGTAAAGATTTTTTCCGTCAAATTGACGGAAATATTAAAGTAAATGTTATGCAAAAGTGTCAATGTTTGAGACCCATTCATTACTTCCTATCTGTATACCATGTATATAACAATTTAACACAGTAATCGGGAATTCAGTATTTAAGTAAAAATATGTGACATAAGAAAAAATTGCTAATGTTAGGTACCCATTATTGTGCTTTTTTTCACATAATTATAATTTATTATTGAGCAAAAATTTATTGATAAATACCCAATACAACTATTTCAGGATATCTGCTGTTTAAAATACATACCTTATTTCCCACAGAGTCCTATAATCATCACATTGTTCTTGTCCTTTATGTTTGAATATATCCCTAGTAATAGCCTCCCTCCAATCAATCTTCTTATTAGTTTCATTTCTTCTGCTTGTACAGCTTCTGTAGCGATAGTAAGTTGGTTGTATTTAATGCTTAATTATGCCCCTGTGAAGATATATCTTGTACTTGGCTAACTTTTTAATTCACTCGTTGTATCTGGCAATCTGAGTTTCCTATATGCCGGCGTCATAGTAGACGCTCATGCACACCAAGCATGTGAGTGTGTAGAAAAGAGCAACTGCTAATATCCTATGTGGTGTCTGCATAATATAAGAAAAAACAAAACATCAATTAATGAAATATTAAAAAAAGAAAAAACCTAAAAAATTAAAAATAACTATTTGTTTTTGGTAGCAAATGGCACTGCACAACTTTAGAAGATGCTCAGAGCCTGAAAGAGAGTCTCGATTCCATTTTAACAGAGGACAAGAAAGAGGTCTTGTTCGTTGTATGTAACAAGTGGTTTTCATCAAGAATTCTATTTGGTTTAAAAAACCCGGAAACTGCAATATACATTATATATGTGATGCGATCTGGGAAAACCCGCCACATGTGAAAAATTTATATGTTGAGTTTGACATCTTCTCAATGCAAGTTGAAATATAAGTTGTCCATACTTTTTACTTCTTTTCTTCTATGATACACATACAAGTTATGCGTATAATCTGACAAAAAATAAGTACAACATAACCAGATTTTAAGATATTTTCCTTTATTTCGTTCCAAATTGTCCTGCGCGACATGTGACAGGTTTTTCCCAGATCACAAATACATATTAATGACCAGTTTCTTATTATTTTGTGTGTGGCAGGTTGTGTGGGCACCACGTGTGTGGTGTGTGGTGTGTGCATGTTATGTTTATATATATGTTGGGGGGGTTGTGAACACCAACAAGGGGGCATACACTTGAGAAATCATATAGAAAGTGCGGATGCACAGGAATTGAAAACGTCCAGTTGCTGGAATGGTATTTCTAAACAGAGAATAGCATTTCAAGGGTGCTTCACAATTTTCTTGGATTTTGGCAGTATGAATCAGAATTTAAAGGTATAGGCATTGTCTGTAACTGGCAAGTGCATTGATTGCACTTGTATAGTCCACTTAAAATACATCCATGGTTAGGCAGTAAAAACTCAACCTGTTCAGCCGCAGTGTGACATTAAAAACTCAAGTTGTGTGTTTTTTCCGTGTTTGAACCTTGTCTCTGTTTGCTGGTGTTTACCAGTGTGTGTGTACTTGTTTTCACATTCTAACCGGGGACACACACCTGATAATATTTTGCATTCTAACTGCAAAACACGGACGTCCCCAGTTGCCAAAACCTCATTTTGCTTCATTCCATAAATGTTTATTGCTGTATCCCATAATATATAGAGCTTAACCCTGATTGCTATGTCTGCATTTAACTAGTGAATAGGTGTGTGTGTATTTGCGTGTGTGTGTGTGTGCATGTGTGAATGTGATGTATGATATGGATAAAATACGGATAATTGCTTCTCCTCTTACACAGTCAATGGGTTGCTATATATGCATATGAATATATCTGGATGGATATCTTACATGTAAATAACATTGATTAATGTACAGTTGTATGCAATAATTTGAGTTCACATAATTATTTCAGGCACTGGCTGTCTATTATGAAATAAATCAATAGCATTATTGACCAGTGCAGACAGCTGATACTTACCATGTTTATCTAGTGGACTACCTGTTTTGTTAAAACATTCACATGTGGTTCACCCTTGTCTCTCCATATATTATCATAATAATTCTTGCAACAAAAGAATTGGGGCCTGTCCATGCAGCCTAGCTTGCTGCTAACATATATTTTAATATTGCACATAGATGTGTGATGCATGTACTGTGTATCGTACAATGGATCCCTGAATTGAGGTGCACGGTGAATTCGTATCAACAGCTGTGACGTAAGAAATCCCCGACTTCTCTTTCCATGCTGCACTTCGTAATACTTCCATAGATTTTTATAGCAAATAACAGCACAATATGAAATCCCAGATAGACCAGCTAGCTTTCTTCTACATGATCCTTTATTTCATGGCGTGTACTGCCGAAGCAATGGAACGTGGATGGCAGCACCTTTCCCCTCCATATTCTCTAAAAATGGCCACGCTCATGGCTTTTCTTCTCTATATACACTCACACAACAAGGAGCGTTGTGTGTGGCTGAGACTGCCGCCGTCATATGAAGGGATGTGCTACAGAACCAATCCACCTGACTCACCTCCCCTCATTTCACTTGCTAATTATTGCACTATGCAATATCAAGCAAGTCAGTGTTTCTAGGGATTAAACTATGGCTACAAGGGAAGTAAACCAATTAAATCAAAATGATAAGAAAATTCAGAGTAATTAAACTAATTTGAGAGCCAGTTGTGCTCAAGACAACAAAGAAAAACTCAAGGTAATGAAATCAAGTATCTGTATTTGGAAAAACTTAACAGTCAACACACAATTAGTTAATATAAACACTTCCTTGTTTTATGAATGCATCCTTTCCCGTCAATGTCATGAGTTCGTTTACACTTTCAACAGAACAAGCAGGACATCATTTTATAAATGCTAATCAGTTCAGAGGTTAGAGATTCTATCTTTTCTGAATTTTGAATGAAAGGTTTTCTATCCAAAGAATGTTTTAAAAAATAATTGCAGAATGCACAACTAAACTGCTATTTCTTCACATTCCAAATATATACAATTTCCAATTTTAGAATTGCATGCATACATGTGATTTGTTAAAATTCACTGTTATTTGATATGCTTATGGTGGATTTGTGCAAGTAGCAAATAGTAGATTATAATGGAACCTGTACATTTTTAGAGGTAGCAGCCTCAGGAGGGATAATTTCACTTGTCAGCATTTAGGGTAACTGGGTAAAAGACACATTCATTTCTTTCACATCAGAAAGAGTGTCATGCTAAAATTTTATTTGAGTTAATGTTATGTAACTTATTATGGGTACTAAGAGTTTGAAAAAAGTAAAGGCAAACCTAAAACTGTTTAATCTGTCATGAAACAACTACAAACTTTTGCAAAAATGGCTTTTGGAAGTAAAAACACTCAATCTGCAAAATCTAACAAGAGATTTTTCTAAATTTGATTTCCTTTCATATGACACCTTATTCATCACCAAGGGAGTTGTAGTTTCTTCTAGGAAAAATTATGAAAAGTGGATACTTCAGTGTTTCTAGAAAAACAAAAAAGTGTTGTTGCGACCACCTGTTCATTGGTTTTGATGGCACACAGAAAAATAAAAAATTGTATGGATTTTTGATATTTATTTAACCATTAGAAACAAACACCAATCTTATCTCTTAATAATCTCATCAATTATCAGGGGCATATCCAGGATGACATACCCCGGGGGGAAAATTGAGGATGGACTTTTGGCGCCCCTGTGGAAATTGAAAATGGCGCGCCTTCGCATGTCTTGTTGCATATGCATAAACATAGATAGTTTTTGAAATTGTGTCGGCAAATGGACAGTTTTGTCTGGGAATGCCCCTGCAAGTGATAAATAACAGTTCTAACTTCCGAACAACTAGCTTTATTAAATCAACAGATGCCAACTTAACGCCGAAAAAGGCTGAGAACGTGGTCGGACGTAGATTTAGTTGTTAATGAATGAATGCAGCTACATTCTTCTTGATTTTGCGTTAGCTCATCTTTGAGGCTCAATTTGAGGTTTTTTTCTAATAATAATAATAATACAATTTGATATTTCCTTTATGGCTGCCCTTTTTTTGTCTTTTTTCGTACCTTTTATCTCTATATTCTTTTTTAGATTTCCCTTTTGCACCCCTTAAACTTTTTTTAACCCCTTTCCTTCTTTTCTGTTTTTGACACCCTTTTTTATTTCTATATCCCCTTTTCTTGCCAGTTTCAGTTGCTGTTTTCACGCCCCTTTCCTATTTTTTCAACCCTTTTCCTTTTGTTTTGACGCCCCTTATTATTCCCCTTTAAACTCCAATTTCCTTTGCTATTCTTTGCGTCAGTTTCCTTAAAACTATTTTAAAACCCTTTTGGTTTTTTTTCAGTTTTTGACCCCTTTTATTTCGTTAGCTCAATTTATTTTGCTATTTTAGTGCCCTTTAAGTCCTTAAACTTTTTCTCAACCTTTTATACCTTTACCTGTTGACACCTTATTTGTATTACTTCTCTTTATTTCCACCTTCCTTTGTCCTTTGGCACCCCTTTCCTTTCTCCATTTTTCTTTCCCTTTCTTTCTCTTTTTTGCTGCCAAACCTTAGCAACACCCCTCGTTCTCTAGTACTTGGCTTTTCTGATTTTAAGTGCTTTTTGGCGCCCCTTCCTTTACTATTGTAATAAGTTCCTTTTCTCATTTTGGTTGCACATTGTTTATTCAGATTTACCTTTGATAATCCCCAGTTTGCCCTAATTTTGCGCTTCTTAGCTTTCCCTGAACGTTCCATCCTTTGTACTGTTTCCGTCCCCTTTCATTCCTTTCCTCCAATCTATCTCCCCTGACCCTTTTCATTTCCCTTCCCTACACGTCTATCTATAACTGGCTTTCTGGATACACCGTTTCTTCGTTCCTTCCCAAGTGAAGTGCCTTTTCCCCTGTCCCTTTACCTTTTAGTCTTCTCCCTTCTTCTTTTTCCATTTCCTGATGGTTTGGCGCCCCTTTGGCCAACCAGGGGAAAGTGCCCCCTTTGCCCCCCCAATATACGCCACTGATTATCTGAGAAATTAATTGAAATAAAAGTTATAATTTTTACAAAATTGCCCCATTTCGCGTCCATGTTCTATCTACCAAAGTCTATGGGAATTTGAAAAAGCATTAGGTGACATCTCTCTAAAACACCTTTTTAGAAAAAATTAAAAATTTGGCACACATGTTTCTTCACCAACTACCACACATTTTATTGACAATTTAAGCCCAAGATTGGCACGAAGCCATAGACAAAAATCCTACCTTAAGGGGGGCACAAAATTAATAATTGAAACTAGATTCTCAACTTTCGCGCTCACTATATTCAAAGATATAAGTGTGGGCTGCTCCATAAAAAACTTAACATTTTAGGGACCATAAAACACACACATTACTACACACGCACACACTGGATTGCAAAGTGGTCCTGCCAGCTATTACCCAAGGGTAGACCAATGGGAGCACCCAGGGGCCTTAATGGCATGTGTAGTAGGGGATTTGCCCTCCTACAATATTGCCTCAAAGGCTCCTCTAGAAAAAAGATAAGTGTTGACCCTGGGATCCTAAAATCGGGATAAGACACTCAATCAAGAGAATGGAGGCCATACTGCAGGAAATCTGTAGCTTATAGTTCGCCAGTCGTCCGTGACGCTATTACGCTACATCATCCCCAGTCATATGTCATGCTGCATAATATACGTCATACTGCATTATCAACATAACCAATCTGTATGACTTTTTACATTATTAATAACTTGAGTCTAAGGCTAACCAAAAATAATATATCCACTTTCACTTGATTGGTTATTTTGTCATTGGGGGAAAATAAAGTGCGGTCACGTTTGTGACCATCAGAAGGTCACACACATGACCAAACTTTTGGGGGGCAACCATGACAAAATAACCAATCTACCAAAAGTGGGAAACATATTTTTGGTTAGGTTTGGACTGAAGGTTATTACTAATGTAAAAAGTAATAACAGATTGATTACGTTGACAAAACAGCATGGGCTGAAAGTAAAAAATTGCTGGTTTTGTCACAAAACCGTGACCGAAGAATGGCCCTGGAATTTATATTATTTGCATCTCAAAGTCAATGTATCATTTACATGCACATGAAACACCCCAGTACCATTCACAGGTATTAGCATGTAACTGGTTGCAAAGGCTTGACCTTACAACAAAGACTCCTTCAATTTTTCACTCACTCACAAACTATGGGTCTTGTTTTGGCTTGTTCTGTGTATTGGCCTTTGTGCCTCAATGAAGAGATTGGAAAAAATAACTTATTTCTGCCATGAGAATAATTTTACTGTTTTTTCTCTAGGGGGGGGACTTGCAGGAACCTGTGTTGGAGGTGGGACATGAACAATTATTTCTAACCTATTAAGCACCTATTAGTGAGTTTTTAGCGAAATACCGGATGAAGATCATTTTGTTTTTTGTTTTTCCAAAAGTAGCGAAAATCCTATAGACTTCATGTAAAAAAAAAAACAAAACTTAAACTCCACACACCAACCTAAAAAATTACCTTGTGTGAAAAAGCGTGCCTGTTCATTTTCAGGAGCCAAAATGGCATAGGATATCTCCATTTACACAAGATTTGTAAAAAGTTCATACTTGCCACCCCTACAGTAAGTGCACCGTAACACCCAAGTCTTGTTTAAATCGGACTTGAACTTTTCAAAGGAACACAAAAACGAAACCTAACCAAACTGGAACACACAACCACACAATGCACATCACATACATACACAATAACGGACATTCGCACCCTCACACATAATCCCCTCTGCTTGTCAAGCCAGGGATAACAAAAGCCGTTGCTTTACATTGCCACTGTGACGCTTTCTCCTCAGAAGACTGGGAAAAAAACTGCTGCGATGTGCAGTGGGACGTCTCCCTCAGGAGACCCATTGCTGCTTATTACGGGCGCTCAACGCGATTTCAGTAATTTTTTAAAAACCACTGTAGGGAAAAGCCCCAACAGCAACATGAGATACTTTCGTAGTGCTTTCTATTACCAGTCGGACGTGTTTTCGATGTCGACCTGACATGTTAGGGTTAAACAAAGGCGTTCTCGAACCACATCAAAAACATTTTATGGGGGATTTAACCCATGATGTAAAAAACGAAAAAGAGATAATGACATTGCTAAATATATAAAATATAATCTCTTGAATGCTTTTTATTTATTGAAATCAGAACATACAGTTCTGGAGATATGGTTGATAAAATCAAGCAATCGTCACATTTGCATATGCCTCTTGTACACGCGTTCAAAACACGTCACTTTAAGCCAGAGTGCGCGGTTTACTGGTGCGACCAATAAATCTCGCGCTGCGTCACTGCACGGAGGGAAATTGAGTATACATCCATGCTCTTCTTACATGTATGTGTGTCATAACATGTCTTAACATGCCAAGTAGAAGAAAGGTGTAAAGTACTCTGATGGTAAAATTTATACAAGTGTTATATGACTTTAATCCCTTTGTGGAAGAGCGTGGCCTAGCGGGTAGGGGGCTTGCCTCTGGCGCAAATTTACCATAACAAATTCCCGGGTTCGAATCCCGGTGGGGTCGTGGCACTTGCTGGGATTTATTCGGGACTATCAATTCTGGATTTGATCTGTATACATCTATTGATTAAATACAGACTACCGCTCTCCTCCATGTTCACTTGGAATTGGGCAAATGGATCATGAAAGCATCCCGTCCTTCGAGGGGACGTTAAGCAGTCAGTCCCTTGTACAAGAGACGTCACACCTTTACATGTACATCGCAGCATGTCATACGAGTGAGGGTGTAAAAACCCCTGACTGTCCCAATCCGCCCCAGCCTCAAATAGCGGCCATGTTAGGAGCGTTCCGGTATCGTGGATACCCGCGCCCCGTATCAGCTCAGCTAGCTTAACAAATCCCCTGACCCCACCCACAAAGCGCATTACCAAATGCTTGTGATACGAGCAAACAATCCCTTTAACATTATCATTCTATTTGTCGGTTGAATATTGGGCATAAAAGATAACAATTTACCCTGAAATTTTTCAAACAGGTGAGGGGACATTAGGGGGGAAAATGCCATTGCCAATATATTTTTTCAAGAAAAAAAGTGAGATATTTTGTAACTTGAATCTCAGTTTGCAATTTTTTTATTTGTCTGAAATCTGACCCACCCTCATTCCAAAGAAACGCGTCCCAAAAAATGTTAACACCCGGGACAAAGGCATTTGGATAAAAAGAAAGTATGCATGGGTCTTTGTTCGGTATCACTTTCAAGCAATAAAATAAGCTTCTTTTTTATTTATTATTGACGGCAGTCATTGAAAGTGCTGGTGATCTCAAAAGGGTAGTTATCTTAAACATGCCTAACTTTGTAATTTCCCCAGATATTGGGCATACTAATTGCAAACCCATAATGAGAATTTGAGTAACTCATTATCTTGGCATTAAGAATATAAATTTGACCATTTTGGATTCGTGGAACGATCCCCACAAACGCTTCCGCTGGTAACACATTTCTGCTGGTAGACACATTTTCGCTATTTTAGTAATCCCATCCGTGCAGCTCGGATTTGTCGACTCAGCGAGCCAAGACTTCAATGGAAACCCAAGACTTCAATGGAAACCCAGGTAAATCCCAATAACATTAATTAAAACAAATGTTCAAAAAACCCTAATTTGAGTGATAAATTTAGCCAGAATGCCCCATAATCCATATATGGTTTTTTCTTTCCAAAGTAATGGTGTGGTCTTAACAATATGGCGTGTTCTTTCTACGAATTCCGACTTTCCAAGTAGATCAGAATTCACCGTTACTCCCGCCGAGGCGCTATACTCGGGCACCCCATCGGTTAGCAATAGGTGGTAATGTAATCAATGGAATAGCCGTGGGTGTTTTTTTTTTATAGAAATTTTAGGAATTCCTGATTTCCAACCCCCCCCCTAAATGACCTCGTCATATGATTCTAAGTTCCTTGAAAATCAGTTACAAGGATGGCCATTGTAGCAAGTCCCCACACAATTGATTGCGCCTGTTTTGCTAAAATAGCTTAAACTAGTACATAAACACTGAATCTGTTATTACTTTTTACATTATTAATAACCTGGAGGTCCTAAGCTGAACCAAAATACATATACCACTTTCACTTGATTGGTTATTTTGTCAATTGGGGGAAAATAAAGGTTCGGTCCGTTGTTGACCATCAGAAGCGGACGACACACCCACCCATGACCAAACTTTTGGGGGCACCATGACAAAATAACCAATCTACCAATGAAGTGGAAACATTATTTTTGGTTAGGTTGGACGACGGTGTATTACTAATGTAAAAATTAATAACAGATTGATACGTTGACAAACAGCATTTGGGCTGAAGTAAGAAAACAATTGATGGTTTTTTGGTCACAAATCGTGACCCGAAGAATGGCCCTGGAATTTATATTATTTGCATCTCAAAGTCCATGTATCATTTTACATGCACATGAAACACCCCCCCAGTACCATTCAAAGGTTATGTAGCATGGAACTGGTTGAAAAAGGCGTGACCTTTAAAACAATAGACTCCTTCAATTTTAACTGTCACTCACAAACTAGGGGTCTTGTTTGTTTGTGTTCTGTGTATTGCCTTGCCCTCATTGAGAGGAAATTTTGGAAAAAAAATACTTATTTTCTGCCTATAGAATTAAATTGCTGTTTTTTCTTTGACAATATTTGCCTAAACATATAAAGTTTTTTTGTTATAAAGCACCCTAATTAGTGAGGTTTTTAGCGAAATCCAGGATGATGATCATGTTTTGTTTTTGTTTTTCCAAAAGTAGCAGAAAAAACTTCATGTACAAAACACTTTAAAAAAAACTTTTAAACTCCCACACAGAAACAACCAAACATAAAAATTATCTTGTGTGAAAAAAAAATGTAAAATAGCTTGCCTGATTCATTGTCAGGAGCCAAAATGGCCATAGGATTATGATCATTTTACACCAGATTGTAAAAAAAGGTTCATACTTGCCCACCCCTACAGATTGAACCTTAACACCAAGTCTGGTTTAAATCGGTCCTTGACTTTTAAAAGGAAAAACAAAAAAACCGAAACCTAACCAATACTGGAACACACACACACACACACATACACCATACATTACAAATACGGACATTCGCCCCTCACCGATATTCACCTCTGCTTTTCAAGCCAGGGGGAGGGGATAAAACAAACAGGCCATTGCTTGCATTGCCAATGTGCAGCTTTCTCCTCAGAAGATGGGGAAAAAAACGCTGCGATTTGTAGAGTGGGACGTCTTCCCCTCAGGAGACCATTGCTGCTTAATTACTGGGGTGGACTTCAACGCGATTTCAGTAATTTTTTCCCAACTGTGAAGGGGAAAAAAATTGCCCCAACAGCAACAGGAGAACCTTTCGTTAGTGCTTTCTATTTACCAGTCTGACGTGTTGTAGTGGGCGACCTGACATGTTAGGGTTAAACAATGGCGGTTCTCGAACCACAAGTCAATCCAAATCAAGGATTAGATTTAAGGGGGGATTTACCCATGATTGTAAAAAAGAAAAAAAGAGATAAGACATTGCTCTAAATTATATAAAATATAATCTCTTGAATGCTTTTTATTTGATTGAAATCGGACATACAGTTCGGGAGATATGGTGATAACAAGTTAAAAGTCAAGCATGCGTGCAAAAATTGTGCATATGCCGGTCTTTGTACTACGCTGTGTGTAATTAAAAAACACCGTCACTTTAAAAAGCCAGAGGTGCGCGGGTTTACTGGTGCGACCAAAAAATCTCGCGCTGACGTCACTGCACGGAGGGAAATTGAGTATAATCCATGCTCTTCATGTACATGTATGTGTGTCAATAGAACATGTCTTAACATTGCCAAGTAGAAGAAAGGTGTAAAGTAATCTGATGGTAAAATTTATAAAGTTGTTTATATGAATTTAATTCCCTTTGTGGAAGAGCGTTTGGCCCACTTAGCTGGTTAGGGTGCTTGGCCTCTGGCGCAAATTTACATAAAAAATTCCCGGGTTCGAAATCCCGGTGGGGTGTGGCCTTGCTGGGATTATTCGTGGGGGGTACATATCAGTATGGTTTGATTCTGTATACCAGCTATTGATTAAACACGATACGCCTCTCCTCCATGGGTTCACTTGGAATTGGGGAAATGGATAATGAAAAGCATCCCGTCCTTCGGACGCTGGGGACTTTAAGCCGTCGGGCCCGTGGGTGTAAGAGGTTACATACCTGTACATGTACATCGCAATCGCAGTCAAGTTCGGAATAAGAGTAGGTGGAAACCCCTGACTGTGCCCATTCCGCCCCAGCCTCCCAAATAGCGGGCCATGTTAGGAGCGTCAGTATCGTGGATACACGCGGCCCCCGGATCGCACACTAGCCTGAACAAAACAAAAAATCCTGAACCACCCACAAAGCCATTACCACATGACTGTGGATACGAGCAACACAACCTTTAAAATATGACATTTATATTTGTCGTGTGGTGGCTACTAGTGGGCATAAAAGCTAACAAATTACCCGAAATTTTCAAACAGGGGGGTTGAGGAGGGACATTAGGGGGGGAAAATGCATTGCCAATATAGTTTCAATGAAAAAAAGTGAGATATTTTGGTAACTTGAATCCAGTGTGCAAAGTTTTTTATTTGTCTGAAATCTGACCCACCCTCAGTTCCAAAAGAAGAAGAAACCAGGCTGTGTCCCAAAAAATGTTAACATGCCGACAAAGGCATTTTGGCTATAAAATAAAAAGAAAAGTATGCATGGGGGTGTCATTTGTTGGTATCACTTTCAAAAGCAATTAAAATAAGATTCATTTTTTATTTATTATGCAAGCAGTCATTTGAAAGTGGCTGGTGCTCTCAAAAGGGTTAGTGATGCTTAAAATGCTTCTCTAAATTTGGTGTAATTTCCCCAGATATTGGGCATTAATAATTGCAAACCAATAATGAGAAATTTGAGTAAACATTCATATCTTGGCATTAAAGTAAAGATATAAATATTGACCATTTTTGGTATTCGTGGAACGGAACCCCACCAAAGCTTCAGATGGTAGAACACATTTCTGCTGGGTAGACCACATTTCGATATTTTAAGTAAATACCATCCTGGTCAGGCTCGATGTCGAGCTCAGCGAGCCAAACACTTCAATAGGAAAAAACCAACACTCAAGGGAAACCCAGGGAAACCCAATACGATTAATTCACAAAAAAAATGTTCAACAAAAACAATATTGAGTGATAAATTAGCCAGAATGCCCCTAATTCCATATAAGGTGTGTTCTTTACCAAAGATGGTGTGTTCTTAACCAAATATGGCATGTTCGTTACCAAATATGGTGTGTTCTTTCTACGAAATCGACTTTCCAAGTAGATTAGATATTCACCGTTACCCCACGAGGAGCGCCTATACCTCGTGCACTTCCATCGGTTAGCATAAGAGGGGTGTTTTTGTAATGTAAGTCAATGGAAAGAGCCGTGGTGTGTTTTTTGTATAGAAATTTTAGGAATTCCTGATGTCCAACCCCCCTAAATTACCTCGTCATATGATGCTAAGTTCCTGGAAAATCAGGGGGCATAGTGGGCTTGTAGCACGTCCAAACAAGAAGTGAATTGCGCTGTTTTGCGTAAAATAGCTAAAACCTAGAATAGAACACACTGAATCTGATGCAGACAAGAAACGAGAGAAAAAAAAATGGCGTCGTTTTTGTGTTCGAAGAGTGACGAAAATGAATGAAATAAATACGTCGTTTTTCAAGACCCATTCTAGTGAAGCTTAGTGACGCCGGCGGAGGGGGAAGAGGGGGGAGGGGAGGCGATTTTGAGGCGAGTAGTGATGAGGCATTTGAACCAAAAATCTGCTTGTTTGTGGATTCTTGGAGGATATTAATATTGGCCCCGTAGGAGCCACAGACTAGCCACGATTCATTGTTGATATCATCGAATCGTGGAATCGCATGCACTGTGATGTGGGATTCTAATTTTATACGTTGTCATGTTTGTGGGACAAAGCAACAAGGAGTTGCACGTTTCCATGAGTTCGTAAGGGCTACGTATGATGTAACTGTAAAACTTGTAGAAAGGAGGGGACGGGGGGGGTCTGGGTGAGCATTGTTGGGTTGACCTCATGTGCCCTTGGTGGACCTATTTGACCTTTGGGCAGGTTCACAAAAGTTAAACCTTTCCAGCAGGCTTATGTGTGCAAGTTAATATCTGGAGTTCCGTAAGGCGTATCGTATAATGTGTAACTTGGTGGAAGGAAGCGGGTTTTAAGGTTAAGATTTTTCGACCTGATTAGATGTTGGGCATTTTTCGGGCAAATTGAGTATATGCAAATGTGAGCTAATTAAGGATGCAAAAATAAGCGTAATCAACTTATTTTATAAATGGTACATAGGGACATGTTAAAATTCCTTCACTTCGCAAAAAAAAACCCCCATTATGGTGTGATCATTCTTTGCCCTTTTAAAGTTCCTGAACCATGCGGCTTAGGTAGGCAAATGAGCTATTAAATATGCCATAATGGCTATTGTTATATCGCTAAAAACGGTACATGATATGCAAAATTCCTTTGATTACATGAAAAACTACTATACCAGACATCTTGTGTGTGAATCATATGAGGGGAGAAGGGAAAGGGTGGGGGGAGGGTGGGGGGTGGTGGTAGTGGTGGGTTGGATGTAAGGGAGGGAGGGCGACCTGCGGGAGAGGGGGGGGATCACCATAGTTTTGCCGCGGCCCGGTTTGCGGGAGGCAAGCTGGGGGGCCGGGCTCTCGGGTGGGGGTTGCACTGGGAGCTCGGGGGGGGATGGGTGGGGTGGGGTGCGTTGGGGAGGGGTCGAGGTGGTGTGCGTCGGGGTGGGGGGAATCCAGGGTGGTTTGACCTTGGTGACCCCATGTTGACCTTGGTGACCCCATGTGACCTTGGTGACCCTAATGTTTACATCAAGTGACCCCCCCCACTTTTGGTGACCTCACGTGACCTCATGTGACTTTGGGACCTCAATGACCTTTGTGCCCATTCAACAAAAGAAGTGGAGTGGGGGGGAGGGGTCGGGGGCCGGCTGGATCGAAAGCAGGGAGGGGCGGGAGGTGGCAGGGGGAGGGGGTTAGGTGTTGGCTGTGCGTTGAGGTAGCATGCTTGGGCATGTTGACCATCATGTCCCCTTGTGACCCTGGGTGATCTTTGTGACATCATTGGACCCCACGTGACCTTGTTGACCTAATGGTCACCTTGGTGACCTCAGGTCACCTTGGTGGAAATAATGTCACCTTGGTGACCTTTTATGTCACCTTGGTGAACTCATGTCAACCTTGGTGAACTCATGTCACCTTGGTGACCTCATGTCACCATTCGCCCCCATTCACCAAGCCCTCGACGCATATGACACTAGCGGTCCAATGACCTGTGACATTTTTTTTACTTGCAGTTTTAATTCAAATACAATTTGTCCTAGTGTCTATCAGATAGTATGTGGACAACAAAAATATCAACCATTTGTACATAATTATCCTTAATAAAGGCAGCAGCTATTAAAAAAAAAAATCACCCCAAAAATCACCCATTTTTTTTAAAATGGCTGCCCTTGGTCTAAGGAAGGGTTAATCATAGCTCCCATATGGGTCCAGGGAGTGTTAAAGGCCATATATATTACAAAATACAAACCAATCCAATTAGGGTGTAAATATGCATAAGCCAGCTATCAATTTCAGCACACAGTTTTGATCAGTTCTTCATCATGGTCCAGGCATGTTAAAGGTATACTTCATAGTATCATTTACACATACAGAAAATACCAGACCCATTCCATCATACAAAATTAATGCCAGCTTATTCATTGTATCAGTTACCAATTAGTCATTCCCTTCAGGTCCGCATCCCCAAACGGGCTGCAAAGTACCACCAGGCACAACCCACCAAACCACAGGTTGCAAGAATCCACACGGGCGTGACCGCGTCTTTTTTCAAAATGGTTGGTTGATCCCATTATATGTACCTGATCAATTCAATGCATTTTCCCCACAGATTTCCCAACACTTTTTTGTATTCTTTATCTAAAAAAAAAATCAAAATTTCCCCTCCAATCCATCAATTTTTTCAGGAAGGAGCTTCCTTCATTTGGCAGTGTTGTCCATAAATGTAATGCCAATGACACATGTATAGCAAAGAGTTCATATGTCACATTTATCAGTCTAACTTCAAATGGGGCGCACTCTACATCCTCTTAATGGATATAACCAGGGAGACTATATAATGGAGAGGAAACTCACCCGTCTGGGTGAGGCCTCGGTCCAACTGTCCCTCAATGTTGAGGCAGTGTTCATTTTTAGTGGACTTGACGAGGCTTGATAAGAATGGTCCAAATTGTAACATGTACATGTCATGACGCTATTATAGAAGATAATCTAATTCTAAGATAGTAAGCTAAGTTTTTCTGATTAATATTGTTTTCTCTTCTTCTTTTTTCTTCTGTTTTTTAAGATGATGAAATCATGATTTTTTTATAAATAGTTATTTTTTTTTATAACTTTCCCGTAATGTTTGCAATCACGAGCAATCCTGTATGACGTTCACTAGTCTACATAAGGTCATTATCATAACCATCGCTATTCCTCTATTCTTTGTCAAGACTCGTTTAGTTATGTGTCCTCGAAAGAAGAGCACCGCGAGCGAAGCGAGCGGCACGAGAAGCGCGTCAGCGCGAGAGAGGTTTCGCGCTATAGCGCAACCGATTCCTTCATGTGAATTTATGCCAGGTTTTGGTCTGGCAAGGCAGTCACCTACCCTGTCCAAGTTGGGTTCTTTCACCCTAATGTAATCAATATTTATTACCACAACCCTCACATGTGGGCCCATGCAATCAATTAGCGACCACTTAAAGGTCATGATAGTGGCTGAGAGCAGAGGAAACATGTTGCTGTAATTGGAACTTTGTTTTCCTTCCCCAGGTCACCAAGCTATTGATGCTGACTGACCTGTTTTTCTTCCCTTTCCCAGATCAGAAACAACTAAACACAAACCTAACTTTGGATACCAAATCTTCCTACCTTGGATCAAAATGTGCTTTCCTCCCCTTTTCTCTTATAGTGTGGTTGGTAGACGACACGATGTCCTTTCCGATACGGCCCAAAATTTTTATGTCAATCGCGTGGATATTACCAACAATCTCTGATTAGAATCATCTAGAGTAATAATTAGGGCTTCACCTCTCACTATTTTTGAAAACTTCCTCTATAATACTTACTCTATGTAATATAATTCCCTCAGAGTAATGTTGTATCCGTACAAAACAATTTTGAAAAACAAAACACAATTGAATGACCCCACAACATTATGTAAATTCCTCCTTAGAAATTTTAAGAAAACGGCAACTTTTTCCTTGCAACGACCCGCGCTGCAGAACACGGCCTTTCCTTTTTCACATGTTTTTTTGTTTTCTTTCAAACAAGAGATAAATTTTCAATTGCGGACAAGTTTGTTTAGGATCATACTTGTTTCCATGAGCAGCTATAATTAACACTTCACCTGGTTGTATTATGCCTATTATGAATTTTTATTTAAGGTTCATAATAACTCCATTGCAACGGTGGATTGTCAGATAGGAAGGGAGATGGAGAAGGGCTACCGTAGCCTACATGACCAACGGTACACGCTTTGTCAAACAAGTTGAAAATGCTAACCCGAAGAGATACGTTTTTCACATCTTAAAAAAATGCTTATTAATATTAGACAGTTGCAGTAAGCAATGGCCCGGGTTTTCCTCCCGCTCATCGCCAACAGTGTTATTTGTTAATAATTCCTGTCGGTTTCTGATAAAAAATTAAAAATCCCACAAAAACAACCAAAAAAAAAAAAACCAACAACAACGGCAAGTTTATATCTTCATAATCATTCCTAGCCTGCTGCAAAATTTGATGAGAAAAAACATCAATCCTTTTGCATTTTTTGAGAAGATTAAAAAAGATATGCATATCGTTTTTAGGAACCTTTATCTACGTCTATGTAACAATCAAATATAGGAAAGGCCCGACGTTCTTCAGCCAACTTCGAGGTGGTAGTTGTGTGTGGGAAAACCTGCCTAGACTATAAACCCATAGACTAATAAATGCTTTTAATGCAGCCTGCAAAGATAACCTCTAAGACCTTCATAGCTTTTTTTAAATATTTTTTGTATTTTGGATTTTTTTTGGTCTTTCCTAAAAAGGTTTTGGTTGAGAATATCTAACTTCTTTATCATGCTGGTATTGATTTAGAATTACTGTGGCGTGTGTGTTGGGGGAGTATACGTCAAGCTAGTTGTCTTTTGGTGTGTCATGTATTATTATTGCCTGCAGTCTTAAAATTCTATTGTTTTTCTATTTGAGTTTCTCATGTACATTGTTTAATTGTTGTTTGTATCTGCCAGAGAGTTGTAATAATAAATATACAGGTGAGAAAATGTTACCACACGTAAAATATTATATTTCAGCACTCAAATTCAAACAAAAGTCGATGAAGACTAAAAAACAAACGATTTTACTTTAAATGGCCAGATATTCTGCAAATCTGTTTGGTAAAATGGGGTTGATATTTGACCAAGGTTTGTTCAAATATCAACATATACACAAAATTTGGTAAACATTGTAACCAACATTACATACTGGTCACTATAATATATGCAATTATTTAAAAATATTCATTTAATTACACGACCTAAAATTTTTGTTATTAACGAAACCATACTGGCCCTGAGATACCACAAAATTCTGCAGTGCAGATTTCATGATCGCCTCGATAAGCAACCGACCATTTTTTTTATTTTGTAACTGTTTTTTTGTTTTTAAAACTTATTTTACCAAACAGATTTGCAGTGCTCTTTTAAGGTTGCGTATAATATGAATTATAAATAAGTCGAAAAGACATCACATCGATGAAGTCATACCTCATTGATTTGTGTAGATCTGATGAATGGAGCTATATACATCGACAATACAAATACATTTTTTTATTTAGATGCATGATAGGAAGTTGTTTGAAGTACAAACTTAAGAGCGAAAATCATATCGAACACATGGAATTCACGACATTATAACATGTCCCAGTGCCTGGGTACTTCGTATAACAAAGTAGACCAAGGGAATGAATATCTTTTACATCATTCCAAATTATTCGAAATGGGTACATTTGAGTATGCATGATTGTAATATATTTGTGGTATACAGGAAAACCAAACGCTATTTTCCGAGTCATTCAAAATTTCATAGAAAAATCTTTGACCTCATCACACATACTGTATCACAGAATACTTTATCTCTTTAGATCCAATATAGGATCTAAATATATCACAAGGTGGTGTAGATTTTTTCGTTTAGAATAAAATTATAATAACATATAATAAAGTATATAGTAAAAAGCCATCTTGAAAGTTAAATCAACAATCAAATACAAAAAAAAAACGAACTAATGTTACACCAAAGTCTGGTGTTGTCGCATTTCGTAAATAGGCCAAAATTGAAAACTAATTGAAAAGGCATGGGAGATGACAAGTTGCTTGCAAAAACAAATGGAAGAGTGGGGGTTCACACTCTTAAAAAGTAAAGGTTGCCAATAAGGTTCAAGATAGAACTTTTTGTCCATATTTAGCACCTAAGGTCCTATAAAGAACCTTAAAAAAGGTTTCATGAGAACCTTCAAATTTAAATAGGTCTAGAGGCACGTCTTCTTGTATTGGTCCATGTATTTTTGAAGTTAAGAAAGGGATGGTAGAAATAACCCTTCTTTGTTTCTCAAAAAATTGGTGGCAAGCCAAAAATCATCTTTCTGTTCTACCAAGAACTCTGAAGGGTGCTTTATAAACATAACCTTAAGGTTTAAAGTTCTACAAAGAACCATTTCTTGGCTACAGACTTTTTTTGGTTCTACAAAGAATGCTCCGAAGATTCGTTACTGTTCTTCATTCATAGAACCATAAAAGGTTCTGTAGCCAAAACTGGTTTCTAAAAGAACCCTTGAAGTTTATGTCAATGAAGCACCCTTCAGAGGTTTTCTTAGTAAACAGTTTTTATTTGGCCACGAAACATTTTAGAACCAAAGCCTTTTGCTAAACTTTTCAAACTGTTTGAACACAAAAAAAGAACCTGCCCGATTTAAAAAAACGCTCGATGGTTTTTCATAACTTTGTAAGGTTCTTTATAGAACTTAAAGTGCTAAATACAGGACAAAATTCTATGTAGAACCTTGATTTCCTTAAGAGAGAAGTTGTAATTCCCAGTAGACCCAAGTCGAAGTTGTTGTGTTTGTATATTATTTTGTTTGTTTTGTTTGATGCTGTTTGTTTTTTGTCATGATTTCACTGAGAATTTTCAAGGATCGCACTTCATAGGGTCCGGGAGAATCCCCGCGTTAGAAAACAATGTTTTCTCTGTGTTTCTGCCTGCGTTTTTTACCACAGATCAATTGGTATTTTAACGCGGCACCTTCCTGCCGCATTGATCTGAAATTGCCAATTTTGCATAATTACGCACCGTGATCAAAATGTCCTATGTTCAAAATTGCATAAGTGTAAGATGAGATTAAAACAAAAACAAACCGTGGTATTGAAATCCGGAGTATTTTGACATTATTTTCAAGAAATTGGTAAAATTTAAAGGGACCTAAATTATGTGTTTATAACTTATTTCATACTATTTGCCTTGATATTTGTTTGTAGCATTTAAAAAATGAAAAACATGGCACCCCTTAGAGATGGAAGCAGGTAGATCACTGGTGAATGTTTTTCTGAATTTTATTCAGAGAAGATTTAAACATTGCAATTGGCTATCTGGCTGTTTGTTTTTGAGAACTCCGATTTTTCTTTAAATTAAGGATCGCTGATCGCAACCTAACAGAGCGGCACGACGTGGTATTATTATTCCGTCTTGATAAGTTCAAAGCACTACAGTGGATTTGCCAATCAAAAATCGAAATTAATCAAAAATCAGATTTTTTGCAAGTCTATACAAGTAGGCCTATAGACTATCCTAACGTTGGCTGAAAGTTTACAATGTAAAAGAACCATTAAAGACAAAAATCGGATATTTTAAGTCATTGCTGTCCATATAGACACTTTCTACAACACGTTACGATTTATATCTTTGAACAGTGCTGTTTTCTTCCTTCTTGGGCCTTTTACTCTCGGCGAATAACTTTCGCGAATTATACTGATTTATACTTCACTTTTAGACTATCCTGCAAATTTCAAATATTTCGACTCTTTTTGAGAATCATGAAAGTGCCTTTAATTAAGTTGAACATGCATAGGCATTTTTTGTGTAAGTTATAATCAACAATAATAACAGAAGGTTCGCTGTACTATAATGTCCAGGGCATGGGATGGCTCTTGCCCCAAAGATTCAAAGAGAAAATGAACAAGGAAAGAAAGGAGAAAAATGGACAAGAAAGAAGAAAATGAACAAGAAAAAAAAATGACTAGACGTAGTACTTAGTATTAATTATAGACTACATACTATTTGATCTAGTCTTCTAACCCTAAAAGATAGGCCTAATAATAAAATAATTAACCAGGTTTTCTGGGCCTAAATTTACAATGAAAAGAAAAATTAGTCTTTATAATAAGAAAATTACTGAGAAGTGAGTAAGAAGAAAAACCCCTTCAACAACACTCATTCACAGATACACAACTTGTTATCAGCCAGGCATTACATTTGCGAAAAGTTAATTAACCACCTGCCTTTTATGATCCACTGCACAGATATCAATGCCAGCGGGGTGCTGGTCAACACAATTTACCTCGCAGTGTGCCATGTGCTCGGCCAAGCCTTTTTGACCTTATATGTTCCATGAACTCATAGGAAACCAACAGCTTCATTGGCGCGAAGAGCCCCACGTGGGGATTGAGGAAGGAAGTGAGGAACTTTTATAATGTGCTCTATGGGGATTGTCCAGAGAGAATTTTGTTGGATTGTCACAGACTGGGAAACCAACTCCATTTTCAAAACTGAATACTCACACAGCATGTTAAAGTGGAGTAGTAAATCAGTTTCCCAGCCTGTGACACAGACTAGCGATCCTCATACTGCCGGGCGGGGATGCTATAACAGCAGTTCCCTGGTGGGGTAGTGCTAAATATAGGAGTTCACAGGCCTATATAACCATCAATGAATAAAATTTCATTGATAATGATAATTGGAATAAACCAGACAATGGTAATTTGATGTTTGTGTGTTTTTTTTTTATGTACATAGGGGGAAAATTGGCTATGCCAACCCCTGGACTGCATAAGTCTGGGTTGAAATTTGGGACAAGGTTAGGGACACTACTGTGCATGACAAGATAGCGTCACTACACCCTAAATTTACATGTATAATGTATTATACGGTAAGTAAAACTAGTATTGAGATGCCGTGCATTTCTTTAGAATATTCCATTCATACTGACTGGATATTCCGTCATTTTTTGATTGGCTTAATTTTCCATTTCATATAATTTTGAATATGTTAGCTACCATCAATCAGAAAAATTAAAATTGTTAATTGTGGAATAACACACTTTCAATGCAACTGTAATTCTCCATTCTTGTATAAGAAGCAAAAAAAGCAGTCCAAACAAGGTCCAGTTGTTTTAAAGGGCCATGGTCCGATACCATATAGCCTCGTCCCCAGAACACCAGATTTACAAGACGTGCTCAAATGTTGTTATCTGAAGAAAGGGTACTATTTTCTCATTCACCATGTTGGAAAGGGCTAAAGGATGTTTAGTTTGGATGTTATGAGCGAAAATGTGCCCCATTTTGTTAGACCAAATTAATTTTACAAAGTTACTTTATGGGCTTATAAAATCACGTTTTTAGCTTCTCACATCAAAATGGTTGAAATATCGGTGCGAAACTTTACAGAGGGTGTGTAAGCAAAGCACGGACTACTCCCAGACCTAGCCAGGAATGGACTACCCAAATTATATATTTCAGTATGACATTTGAAAGAACTGCTGACCCTGGGATTGCTTGACCAGTGAGCACATCCTTACAAGCCACAGCTCCTGGGCCTAGCCAAGCATTCACATCAGTTACTCAAACCTTGGTCAATATCCTTACACAACCCACGTTATGACACAGACTACAAGGAAGCTTAACTGACACATGAAAATATTTGGCTGTCTCACAGCAGTTGACATCAGCACACAGATAGAGACTACTTCCTTCAATTCTGATAAGGATTCACTTCCTGCCAATTGTTCACGTACCAAATATTTTTCCAAATAAATTTCACAATCTACCAAGCAAAAAGTGAACATAAATATAGACACTTTGTGGATTTAAACAAATTTTGTTTTAAACAAAATGAGGCCAAAATAGTGGTTTTTAAAGGACTTCTATGGAAAGAGTAAAAAAAAATGGACCAAATGGATTATCCCCGGACTTTTTGGCTCTTCACAAACTGTCTTACACAAAAGCTATTTTAAAATTTACATAAATATGCACACCTTGCTAGAGGGGGACAAACAAGGGACTTGATTAAATCAGACGGCATCAAACCATGCTTAGGCAAATTGGTCATCGTACCACCCCAAGTTATATTCAACAAGCTGAATTACTCGCACGCTCTGAAACATGTCACAAAATACAATGTGGGTCTGGTATTTGATAAAAAAACGATCAACAAAGTGTGGGTGTGGTCCATGCGAGCGTGCGTGTGTGGTTTTTTTTAAGGTGGATGCTGCACGATCGTGTGCACAGCCGTCTACGGTCATTACGCGCAGGACTCTCCTAGTAGATTTGGATCCCTAGCAAGCAATCAGTCATTTTGTTCGCCGACACGAGGCGAAGTTTGCTGCGAATACGCAACGCAGTTAAAGATTGCGTAATAAAATATAGTGCGTAATTTCATGTGCGCGAAATTTAAAAACAAAAAGGTCCGCTATTCTTCCATGCCTCTCACAAGCACGGAGAAACCAGCGATATATGCATTCTGATTACGCTCTCTTCGCTCACCGATACGTTTGCGCATCTATCGGTGATGCGTGAGGCGTAAAGTCAAATTCGAGTTCGTAGAAGGAAACAATACAAACGATATTTTATATTTTTTGGACAGTTTTGCCTTTTTTGCCCCCATTTGGGGGGGAAAATAACAAAAAAGTAAATCTGTGACCCCTAATTGTTATTTATTTTTGAGCAATAGATATGTTGGCCCCTGACATAATAATTAAAAAGTAGAAAAATTCCGGAAGATTTATTGGCTGTGGATTTGATTTTTTTTTAACACCATTTTATCACCAATTCCCATTGAACTGTGTACAAAATTTCCCCAAAAAATGCGTTTTTTTTTTTTATAACGTAAAATAGTCTCGAGACGGAAAGCCCGTAACCCCATATTTCTATTTTACATTTTAAGTCGCACCAATCCAATGAAAATACCATATATCAAATTTTAAAGAAATTCCAGGATGAATTGATCGTTGCTGCGGCATTACACCTTAAGTAGCTGATAGCATTTTTTTTTGGGAGTTTGTGCTGAATCCCTACAAAAGGGTCGCAATGTCACAAGTTTGGCCCCCAAAAAAAAGGTGGTAGTGTTAGTGTTACAATTTTCTGATGGCCAGGCGAAAAATGCGCTTTCTAGAGTGCGGATTTGTTTTTAAAATCAGTAAATAAGTTGTTGTTGTAGTGAAAAATGTGCGGCCAAAAAGGGAAATTATGAGTTGTTTCCCCTCGGGGCCGATTTTTAAAGAAGGGTAGTTGGTAAGACATGTGTATTAATAGAGGGCAGTCCAAGGTTTGCTCTGACTAGACACTCCATTGCTTGTGGTGTGTCCCGGGCTATGAAGTGTCGAGCTAAATAGCGGGGGGTTACATGGGAGAGCTTTTTTGACGAAATTAACCAATGATACTTGGTACTTGGTAGTTTAGTAAAAAAAACCTCCAAGGACTCATAAGGGGAATTTTTGACTGGAGGTGGGTGTCACAGAAATTACTAGGGAGTAATTGCTTTTTAATTCGGTCTGTTGTTGATCAATGTTTTGTTGAGTTAAACAGGTTCCAGTATTTTATTGTTGTGGGAATAATAAAAAAATGAGTTGGGGAGGAGTGGTTTGAAAGATTGGTGTAGATTTTGAGTAGTTGCTGGTGAGTCCTCTTATTGCCCTGGTCGGTCTTGGGGTTGGAATGTAGGGATGGGAACTCGACGGGAAAGGGAAGAAGAGGTGGGAGGGGATTAGAGATATAAAAGAGGGAAGGTGGAGGAGTGATGGTAGATGAGAAAGGTACGACGGCGGGATCACATCTTCAGCGTCCAAAACTTACGTTCACGGGTGGTGGTGGTGATTTTGAAATTCCAGTAGTGATTAGGGGCGGCTCTTCCTTTGGACTCTTTTTCAAGGATGTTTATTCCTTTGCTTGGTTAACGGATCACAGCCGCTATTCCATATTTCGAGGATGGGGCATAACAAGAGTTGGTAGAGCATTTATTGGATATTAACTAGATGCATGATGGGGATTAGATTTATCTGGACTGATTGATGTGAAACCCAATGGATTGTTTGTTAGAGCTTTTGATGCCCGCTAGGGCTTGCTTGGGGATGTTGTAAGAAAGGTTTTATTGGGCCGTTGGGTTTTGTGTAGGTAACAGAATGTTGTTTTTTTCGAAATATGGACCATCACAAAAGTCACACAATAGGCCTAAAGCATAACAAAGAAAGTCTTAACACAACATAAAAATGAATAATAAAATAGCAAATGGAAATGAAATAAAGAAAAAATCAGTACAATTTGAAAAAATAAAAAAAAAACCCGCGGGAAAAATAATAAGAAAAGATATGAGAATATAATAACAAATAATTTAAAAAATAAAACCTAATAAAAAAAGCCGTGTACATAGTCTGAGAATATCATTAAACTAAATTGTAAAATATAAAACGAAATTCATACACATTAAAAAATATTAATAACAGACATTTATATAGCGCTCTTCCCAAAAAAAAAAAGGGAATAGAAATATAAATGAATATAAAAAAAAATGGAGAAACCAAATAAATTTTGTTAAACAAGGCGGTTCTTTAACCAAACAAGTCTCGCCTCGTGCTTTCGCGATATAGCTGAAGACAAAGAGCAGCCCAGCACACTCACATTACAATGGACAAGGAGAAGGGTCCCCAAAGGGAAGGGGGGGGGCCAAGAAGAGACAGTGGCTGAGGGCAGAGGAGTCCCCCGCCCCAAGACACCGCGCCCCAACGGGAAAACCGACAAAACCTATAAAAACCAAAATGAGCGGGACAAAAAAGGAATATCAAAAAAAATGAAAAAAAAAAAAAAGCCCACGCCAACAAAAAAAACAAAAAAAAAAGGGCTACCAATAAATAAAAAAGGAATAAAAACGAAATAGACAATGATAACCCATAAATAAAGAGGAATAGCAAAAATTAAACTATAGCAAAACACGGAAGTTAACCAACCTCTCAAATAACATAAACAAACAAAAACAACAAACAACACGCTTGATAAAACCTAACACAAAAGAAAAAAAAAAACAAAAAAAGATCAACAGAAAAACGAACAATAAAAAATAAACGCAAAAAAAAAAACAACTAAACCAAAAAACACAAAAAGATAACCCTTCAAAAACAATAATACCATCTTCGAGCACATAGAAAACAATCATAATAGCGATAGGCCAAAACAAAAAAATAAACAAACATAAAAAAAAGCTAACTCATACAAAAAAAACAAGACCTCAAAAAAAAAAATAAAAACAGAAAACTATAAAATAACCCAGAAACTTCAAACAAAAAACAAAGAAACACAACAAAAAAAAGAAAAAAAATAACACCAAAATGGAAAGACAATAAAAAAAAAAGAAAAATAAAAAAATAAGAAAAAAAATAAAAGAAAATAAAAAAACACAGAAACCAAAAACCAAAAACAAGACAAAATAAAACCAATCAAAAAAAAGAAAAAAAAAAAACGAACTAAAATAACAAACGGATAAAAACAATAAACAGATAAACAATATAAATAGCCAAGAAAAAATTAACCACCCAAATAAAGCAAAAAACATTACAAAAAAAAATGGGAAAACATAAAAAAAAAGCCGTTGACTAAAAAAAAAACAAAAGAAAAAAAAAAAAGAAAAATAAAAAAAAAGAAAATATACAAAACAAAAGTAAAAACAGAACGGGAAAAGATTACCAAACACAAAAAAAAAAAAAAAGACCCATCCCAGAAAAAAAAATAAACAATCAAACCTAACAAAAGAACAAAAAAACTTAAGAAATCAAAAAAAGCACAATCCCCTAATATTAGGACAAAAAAAAAACTAAAAGTATCACAAGATATAAGAAAGAGAAACTGAATAAAATACCAAAAATCTATAGACTGACATTTCCCCACCAAACATAAGCAGTAAAAAATAATAGAAAAGAAAAAAAAAAAAACTAAGAAAGAAAAACAAAACGAAGACAAAAAAAAAAAAAAATAGTAAATTTTTTTTTTTTAAAAAAAAAAAAAACAGACCACCAAAACTTGCTCCCCCGCGGGCCTAAAAACAAAGTAAAAGAAACCAGAAAACCCAGAAAATGAAAAAAAAAAAAAAAAAAGATGCACAAAAAACAAAGAAACACTAAGAAAAAAAACAAGACAAAAAACAAACAAAAAAAAAAAACGATTACAACAAGACTAGGACCCCCAATTAACATAAAAAAAATAAACAGCGTAAAAAAAAGAAAAAAAAAAAAGGAAACTAAAAAAAAAAAAAAAAAGAATAAACAAAACCACGAAATACACCTAAAAAAAAAACCAAAAGTCTCTCTAGCCCTTTCTCATATAAAATGGAAAAGATCCATTAATCGTAAACCGTCTCCGCGTTTTCTCCTCTCGACACACCCTGACCACAACACCACGACCCATTAATATCAACAGCCGTATCACACACACCGACACTATATAAATCGAAAAAAGAAAACACAGGACATCAAAGAAATAAAACCCAAGTACAAAACAACAATACCCCACAACCGTAGACAAGCAAAAAAGTTCCCCCAAACCAACACTGCACAACTTCTGTCACCTTAACTCTCACCCCATACTTCCGACTCTCTAATCACTTACTTTTTCCTTTATCCCGTTTTAGCAGTCCATTGCAAACACTTCAACCTTGCCCTTCCATACATACCAACGCTCGTTGACCTGCGCCTCTCGACCTTTCCCCCCTCTACCTGCTACCTGATTACCCTATCCCCATCATTCGCCAAAACAACACAGTAGTACCTTAGCAATTAAATCTCCAGTGACACCTAAAAAATTCTAGTTAGCATTAACTTTATTGGTTACAGTCCAGACACGCAAATCATAAACTGCTTGAGATTGGCTTAAATTGTCCGAAAGTAAATATGTGGTCGCAGGGATGGATGGGTCATAAGTACGAACGGAAGAATAAACGAGAAAAGGCAGGTTTCTACTATACGTTAACTAAAACCCAGACCAACAAAGAATCCCAGGGAGTGGGTGGCGGACAGTGCGGTGTTGCTGTGTGGTGGGGTGTGGTTGCAAACCCTCACCCCCCTCCCCAAACCACCCCGCAAAACACCAACCCCCCTCCCCAACACCACCGCTAACACCCCACCCCCTCCCCAACCAAACCGCACAACACCCCACCCCTCCGAAACCATCCCTACCAAACACCAACGCACACCCCACCCCAGCCCAACACCCGCACACCCGCAGCCCGCCCCAAACACACCACAACACCCCACCCCCGCCCCAACATCACCCCACAAACACACCACACCCTCCCAACCACCCCGCACAAACACCATACCCCTCCCAACACCCTGCAACACCCCAATCCCTCCCCAAACACCCCCGGAATTACCACAACCCCCTCCCCATCACCCGCAACACCCAACCCCCCCAACCACCCCCTTCTCTCACACCAAAACCCACCAACGTCCAAAACACACCGCAATTAACACCACCCGCTCCGCAATACCCAGCCCCCATCCCCAAGGACACAAACGCCCCCCACAATACCCAAACGCGAATCCAAAAGGCCACCGCACAAAACAACAACCAGCCCCAAAAACAACAAGATGACAAGACAAACGCAAAAAACAAACACAGCCAAAGAACACACAACCAAAACATTCACCTCCCCAACACAACAATTCCCCCTCACCAAACACCCAATCACATCGCCCAATCCACATCCCCCCCACAACACCCTATAATCTTTATATTATATTTGCCCGCTCTCCCCAACACCCCAAGCCACCCAACACCCCAGTCCCCTCCCCAACACCCACCCCTCCCGATTACCGTTTCAAACGTATAATTATGCTGATTTTTTGAATATTACTTAGCTCATTTGCATCACTGAATTGCCCGAAATAGGCCCAAATCTAATCGGGTCGAGAACTCTTCCGCCCCTTCCTTGCACCAAGTTACATCAGTATACGCTTACGGAAACGCCTGGAAAACTTGTACACAAGCCTTTTCTTTCTTAAATTATTGCAAATTAGACACTTAATTAGCATATTTTATCGCCCAAAATGCCACTTTGACCCAATTATCATTCATACAAAAGATGCATGGCATAGTATCTTTCATGTAGCAAAGGATTTTTGCCTATCGATGTACGTTTCAGAGATACAGTAATTACGCATATTTAATTAATTAGCTCATTTGCAGACCTAGCCGGATATCTCACACACTTTCAAATTGCTTAAAAGATGCGCACCATGAAAAGCTTTCATGCAGTGAAGGACTTCCCTGTGTATCGATGTCACCGTTTAAAAAGATAGCAATTTTACGCTGATTTGTGCAATTAATTAGCTCATCTTGCAACTTAATTTGCCCGAAATACGCCGAAATCTAATCGTCGAGAACTCTCCAGCCCGCTCCCTTACACAGTTACATCATTATTCGCCTACGGAACTCCTGAAAACTTGTACACCGCCTTGCGGGAAAATTTATTTTCGTAAATTATGCAAATTAGATACTTACTTCGCATATTTTATGCCCAAAAAATCTAATCAAGTCGAAGGAAAACTCATGGACCCGTCATTTCCACCAAGTTACACATCGTAGCCTTAGGAACTTCAGATAAATCGAACACAAGCAGGTAAACACGGACGGCGAGCAGACAGACAGCATTGACAGACAGAAGACGGACAGGACAGACAGACAGACCAGACAGACAGACAAATGATTACTAAGTCTCTGCGAACAAAGTTCCGGCGAGACAACAATCAGTACAAAATAAATGATAAAAAAACGACCAAAATAAATAAAAAATACAAGCCAAAATGGTAAGAAAATTAAAAAATTACACGGGGGGATAATTAAAAAATATTTTTAAAAATTAATAAAATCAAAGCCCGTTATACACAAAAATATTAATAATATAAATGTTAAAATGAAATAAACTTAAATAATTAACACTTAACAAAATAAAAGATGACTCGAAATAGTAAAGTATAAAAAAAAACAATAAACACAATACAATTAAAACACCAAAAATGGTTGGCATAAAAACATATCAAAATGAAAAATATAATAGAAAATAAAATAACACTAAAATTATTGACCAGAGCATCAATGATGCAGTAGCATATATAGTCCAGCAGAGGAGGAGGAGGAGATGAAATTCTTGTTAAAGTTTTTGTCTCAGCTGATTATATCTCTTTGAAATGTATATAATGGATCCAGGTAGGTGTAAAATGGCCACCCTTGGGCAATTGAGAATCCAAGATGGCCGCCAATTTCAACTGTAAAAACCAAAAATTGCCGTTTCCATGGAAAAGGACACCAAAATGCTTGGTTAATTGTTTTTTTTGTAATAATTCATCATGTTTGAGGTAGGAAGGATATAAGAAATTCATAATTGTATCTTTGAGGCACGCTTGATTAATTTGAGACAATCACATAGTGGCCGCCATTTTTTTTTAAAGCAGAAAAACCTTGAAAATGCACTTTTCACGAGTGAGAAACCCAAAATACACGTTTTATCATTTTCTCATCTGATTATCTATCTCTTATAGGTAACTATAGAATTAAGATGGATGTTAAAATTTGGTCACTCCTTAGGAATTAGAACAAATCCAAGAGGCTTACCGTGTTGTGCATAAAAAACACTAAAAATATTGCAAGTTGTACAGACGGGGGCAACTCAAAATGCATTTCTGTAGCTGTACCTAAACCCGAGAGCCGACCAAATGATGTGATGTTTCGGTGTGCGTACGGGATAGTGAGGCACCCAGCGGCCCACGCTGTTGTGTCCTTCGCTACTGGACCATATGGGTTGGGGGCCAATTTAGATGGAAAGCTGTTATGTCTTCCAGAGCCATTTCATATGCTTGAGGTACCATTTTAGTGCCCGACCAGGCACCAGGGTTTCTTCGAACCGCCCGCAGCCAAGGCCAGGTCTGGGAGAAAAACTGGGCACGTGTGATGAAAGACAGAGTCTGATTATTAGCGTGGGGGATGGACACGCTTGTCCTTCGACCATAGTTATTTCCGGAACCCCATCACCGTCCAGTGGTCGAGTCCTCTAAGAACTGGGGCACTAGCGGCAGATCCCACTCCGAACGAGTGAACGAACCGGGGACGAACCGAAAAAACACGCCCTTCAGCAATTCATGGCGATTGGGCTATTAGGATACTGTGGTCTCTAAAGCCCCGATGGAGCGCCCCAATCGACGGTCCGGTAGCACGTGAAGGTTTGGCCCCCCACGACCCAACCTCAAGGAAAAATTCCGGTAGGGGGAAATCCCGATCTGTACATACGCAGACAGCAGATCAATCTCTCGAGTTGAGAATCATAAGACTCTCTAGTTGACTTCTGCCTTGCCTGAGCCCAGCGAGCGCGGCAGCCTGTTCAGAAAGTCCCGCCCGAGTGTATTGTTGGCGGAAATGCGCCAGACGGTCAAGTTGAGAGCGCGGGTGGTACGCTCCGGGACGGCCGCGTCGGCTGGAGGATAGCTCCTAGCAGCCATAAGTCCCCCACTAGAAGCTCTAGAAGCCGTGGGAACCAAAGCTGGGCCGGCCACATGGGGCCATTAACAGAAACCAGCAATTGTGGACCGAGCTACCTTCTCGAGGACTCTCGGAATCATCGCAATGGGAGGGGGGAGGGCGGATACTGATATCCACCATCGCATCATGACCCACGGCTCTGGGATCTTGGACTCCATGAGTAGTACGCGGAAGTGGTGATTTCCAGTGGAGGTGAATAGGTCAGTGGGGACGCTGTAGCCTCTGAAAAACACAAATTTTTGACCGGCAGGAGGGGCCATTCCACTGACGACCCCTTACCTTCGATTGCGCCTGGCATTGCGTGCCCTTCCGGGAAAGGGACGTCTGCTAGGCCGTTCTCCACCCTGGTACAGTGTGATGATATTATTTAAGGGGCAATGCCCATGCATGATCCTCCCTTGCAGAGACTGAGGTGCCTTGCTCCCCCCGGTTGAGGTAGGCCACTACCGGTCTGTTGTCGCACGGGACCGGATCACCTTTTCCTGGTCAGGGCGATCCAGTGCCTCAGTGCCAGGAAGATTGCACACAGCTCGAGCACATTGATAGGAGCGAGTTTGCATGGGCGAACACGTGCCGACACTTGATGGGACCCTAAGTGGGCCCTCACACCGACGCATCTGTCGTCAGCGTCACGGGTGTTTAGTTTCCTGAAGGGGGCTACCACCTCCAACTTGCGTGGATGTGTCCACCAACTGAGGTCGGCGAACCAGCTTCAGGGGCGCTGGAATCCGGAGGGACATTGGGTGGTATCAGGGTCGGAAGTACCTGAGCATGTGAATCTGGATACCCCTAATGCGTAATCGCAGTGGGAAAACCATCCCAATGAGCTGGCAGGAAGTCCCAGAAGCCGAGCCATTAGACATGGCTGGACCGGACATGATCTCCAAGATTGCTTCGGGCACACGACACGACGAGGCACTCTTTCTGCAGAATTGCCGCCCTTTGGCCAACAGAAAAATTCAGTCTCTATCCCAGAAACTGGGGGCTCTGGGGAGAGTGAGAGGATTGACTTTCGAGGTTGATGAAACCGAGTGACGTTTATCAGGTCTAAGGACCTTCCTCTATAAAGGCCTCGGAGCCCGTCTGCGGGAGGTGCCACCAGTACGGCCAGTGTTAAGTAGACGGAAGATGAACTCCGCTACAACCTTACGACCATTTGTGAAGGTACGTGGAGCGGTTCGACAGGCCGGAGGGAAGGGACCCGGCAATGGCTAAGACACTACACCTCGCCGTTTTGTGTTGCTACACATTCTGTTATATCAAGGCATATTTCAGGGTAGTCATGATGGACATACCGTGCAGGGGCACTTATTAAGTGATCTCAATGCAACCGTACAAAAGCACCGTGATATCATGCCAGACTTTACTGGCTGCCCACGGGTATGGAGTGGTTGTGGACAACCGTAGCAACATTATACGGCATTGGCAAAGGCGAGCCTTGAAGTATTACGAGGGGGTAGGTAAAAACGTGTCATTAACCTTGCTTGGGTTTTACTTCGATCGTCTCAAGTTGATGTCCTGAGGCTAGTCAACATCCTCATTCTGCATTGCTATGGGCAATATGCCATATCAATCGCAGTTTCGGAGGCAAGACGAAGACGTAAGGAATCGAAAGTAGCTCGAGTTCGGCTTCGGCACCTAACTATGTTCTATGTAGCCTGTGCACATCTTCAGGTTAGCTATTTGGAGGGATGCTCTGAACATCTATCCATCTGAACTGGTTACCAAACTTCGCATGCTGGGAAGGAAATGAGAAAGGCCAGTCTATGTTGCCAGTCGCAGTGCCCAATGAGGTGCCCTTAGCTCCTTAATGAATAGTGAATTGAAGTTGATTAGTGCCTATGTGGAGGTAAGTGCCTCATGTGGATGGTTGAGGCACCATTGGATCAATGTTGCGCTGCAAATATGACATTGTTCCATCTTCTGTTCATGCCATGAGAAGCGGAATGTCGAAATGATGAAAACAAAACAAGGTAAACCAAGCGGAGGCATAAGAAAACGGGACAGAATGAGAAGAAACTATTAATTGGACAATATGTTTCAATATAGGTGATGCCATTGATATGGTTGGCGTATCAAATTGAATAGTAGTAGCGGTGTTAGATAGTAAACCAATTGTGCCCGGCGTAAGTCATAGTCGGGAAACAATGGTGAACAATAGAGCAATCGATTCAGTTTGACTCTTACGCCAAAATTCCGTATCGTTCTATGGAGCCCCGGACTATGGCTCCCCAAGGACTATATCTGCTTTCACACGGTTTAATTATACTCTACAACAATGGTTATTACTAGGGCTTCTAGTGTCGAGTGCTTCTAAAAAATACACCCAGTACGAGTATTGTAAGGAAAAGAAATGCTATTGCCTTTCAGTTTCATTGATTGAGGTAAATTATTTTACAAAATCAGCCGCTTAAAAAAATTCGCGGCGGCCCATCTTGAATATCTTTTATTAGCCAATGTGACAATTAAAAATTTAGTATTTTTAATTTCCATTACATATTATGGCAAGGGGAAAGAACAGTCAATAATTTGTAGGAACTTGTATTTTTGGTTCTTGCACTATCAATGAAATGTGCATTTGTGATTTCCTACTTAAAAATGGCGGCCATCTGGGATTCACTAATTATTCAAGGCATGACTCTAAAATAATTTGCCATTTTAAGTTCTACCCAAACCATCCACAAGTAGCCACAAAAAAACATAATTCCTTGCATTTTTGGGTGGCCTGTCTGTGTAAAATTGCAACCTTTAGATGTTTTAAACAGCCCAATGGCGGCCCTCTTGGGATTTCTCAAATTGCCCAAGGGGGTTGAATTTACAACCCAACTTGGTTCCAGTGGATACCCTTTCAGAAAGATATCATCAGCCTGAAAAAAATACTTTATCAGAGATTTTGATCACATGCCAAAACTCGCTTCCCGCGCAGGAACTATAATTGATGCCATTCAAAGACAACATCCTTAAAGTACCTTTAGATATTATTTACAATAGAAAATGGCACATTAGTACAATTTTGTTTATGACTGGGTAAAAGAAAAAATGGCAATTCAGAAAAAAGATTGTCAAAAATAGATGGTTAAAAAATTGTCAATGCTTATACATTAATTTATAGTTACAACACAAGCCACAGGATGCAAAAACACAGGTTCAAAGATTGCAGGCAGACCACACACACAGGACAACATCATACATTATACAACTTAACTCAACATTTCAATAGATAGGAAAACAATGCCCCAATGTGAACAGAATAATAAAATCAAAGGAAATCTATTTCTTCATTTGTCACATGTAGAGAAAATGTTAAATACTTGCAGCATATTTCCAAACAAGAAGAGTCCTCTTAAAATGCCAATCGCCCTAATGAATTAGCTTCTGACATAAAAAGGCGTGACTCAGAGTCGATTTCATGAGGAGGGCCCCTCATTTTCCAAACAAGTCATATTTTTGCAATGGGTACAAGGCTTGTCCATATATAATCCTGTATGAAATAGCTAGGCTAAATTAAATAATGCACATAGAACATCACAACTTTGTTATAAAAATTTCGGATCGGAATTCAAAGTATCCTATGGCACGGTTATTACTAACATAAATTGTACGGCCATCAAAATGCCAAAAATTGATTACTCAAAACTTTGGAATTTTAGGTGACTAACTTTAGTTGAGTTGACATTTTTAATTAAAGGTGCATTTTGTGCTTCCAACGCTTTCGTTTTATTCATAGTCACTATATATCTTTGAGGGAAAAGGCTTATTCACAAAGTTGATGTCAATCCCAATCTGCGCGGGATTACTAAGGGGGCTAACGGTTCAGATGATCTAAAAAAATCTCAATTTTAGGAAGTTGGGGAGGGATGAGGTGTTGATCATGAATTGCTCCTTTAATACCGAGGAAAGTTTTATTTCAAATCTGGATACCGAAACACTAACAGCAGGGTATGCATGATTCAATGCCCCCCTTTCTATAAGCTTTGAATTTATCATCATACTTCAGTAAATAGTTACTACAGTTGTGTAAGTTCCATGTTGATTGATGCAAATTTTAAATCGTCTGGGCGGTGCTGAATTTACATAAAATTCTCTTTATTAGGCCAACAAGTTAACTATTACTACTTTTGTTCTTAAGTTACATATATAAATGTATTAATTGAAAAGTCATAATCCCATGAACACAACACTTCAACACATTAATTTCATTGTACGTGGCACCCACTGCATTTTTTGTAATGTTACTTAGTACACTGGTTTACTATTTTAAAGGGGACATTTAACATTTTTCAGAATAGGACATCCCATATTTTAAAGCCAGGTTTGGCGTCTACATTATATACCAGAGTATTAATTCACAGCTGAGATGAAAACTAAGCCAAAAATGTTGTTTATATGTACAATAATACAAATGCGCCTTTTACTCATTGCAATATTATAATATGTTATCATACGTAATTTAACTAATAAATATGATGTTGAACCCACAAAAATATGTCCACATCGATCTGAGCTTAAGTTCTTTTTTTAATTCACTTCAATTGTATGGAATCTAAGTGAATGGACTGTATTCAATAGCCAATCATGGAGGCCTACATGTAAATTTTATGACTTTAAAGGACATATGTAAGTGTTCTGAATATTTGGAAAATTTGTATGGATGAAAGTTAAGTAACGTAGTTATCGTCATGTGAGTGCAAACAAAGTAGTATCTGCATTTTCATGATTTTACAGGAAGAGAGAAGCTTTTTGTGTTTCCTTTCTTTTGTGACCTTTTGACTTTTCAAATGAAATACTTTTACACATGTTGTAACAAATTGTATTTTTTACAAAATATTAAACCCCAAAACATCACAATTTAGCACAAAAAAACATAATTACCTTGCATTTTTGGGTTGCCTGTCGGTTGTAAAAATGCAATTTAGAGTTTTTAACAGCCAATGGCGGCCATCTTGGATTTCACTAATTATTCAAGCAAGACTCTAAATATACATTTGCATTTTAAGTTTCCTACCCAAACACACCAAATTAACACAAAACCACTAATTACCCACCTTGCATTTTTGGGTTGCCTGTCTGTGTAAAATGCAATTTTTAGAGTTAGTTTTAAAGCCCAATGGCGGCCATCTGGATTTCTCAAATTTCCCCACGGGTTTGCCATTTTACACCCACCTTGGGGTTCCATTGTAATACCCTTTCAGAAGAATTAATCAGCTGAAAAAATACTTTCAAATGATCTCAGCCAAATCAGGCTCCCGCTGCCGGACTAATAATAATGATTCCATTCAAAGACAACATCCTTTAAGTACCTTTAATATTATAAATAGAAATGCACATTAGTACAATTTTGTTTATGACTGGGTAAAAGAAAAAATGGCAATTCAGAAAATAATTGTCAAATAGATTTGTAAAAAAAATTGTCAATCTTATACATTAATTTATATTTAAAATTAATGTTAAATTCTTAAACTGAGAAAAAAGGCAGACACACACAACAAGACACTCATAACATTCATACCAACTTACACTCATCATTTCAATAGAAACAATCCGCCAATGTGAAAAGGAATAAAATCAAAGGCATCTATTTCTTCAATTTGTCACTGGAATAGAAAACGGGTAAAAATACCTTGCAGCATATTCCAAACAAGAAGAGTCCCTTAAAAGCCAATCTGCCCAATGAATTTCGCTTCTGAAAAAGGCTTACTCAGATCGATTTCCTGAGGAGGGCAACCCTCAATTTTCAACAATTCATATTTTTTTTTTTTTTTTTTGTTTTTTTTTTTTATTTTTTTTTTGTTTTTTTGTTTTTTTTTTTTTTTTTTTTTTTTTTTTTGCTGGGTCCAATGCGTTCCATAGACTAATCACTGTTTGAAATGGCTAAGCTCAAATTACAATCCTTCACATAGAAAATAACACTTTTGTTATAAATTTCGGATTCCGGATACAGAGTATCCTATGCACTGGTTTATACTACACATAAATGCTTACTGCATCAAAATGCAAAATCTGATTCACCTCAACTTGGACTTTTTAGGTGACTAACTTTAGTTAGTTGACTATTTTTAATTAAAGTTGCATGTGTGATTCCAGCACCTTCCGTTTTATTCATTATTCACTATATTCTTTGATAAAAGCTATTCACAAAGTTTGAGTCATCCAATCTTGCTTGGATTACTAAGGGCTAACGGTTCAGATGATATAAAAATCTCAACTTTTTAGGTAAGGTTGGGGAGGGATGAGGCTGTGGATCATGAAATGCTCCTTTAATACACGATAAATTATATTCAAAATCTGGATACTGAACACTTAACATTTTAAAGTAGGGTATGCAGTGATTCAATGCTCTATACTGCTTTGAATTTTACTATCATACTTCAGTAAATAGTTACTACAGTGTCAGTTCCTGTTGAATGATGCAATTTTAATAGTCTGGAGCGTTGCTTTTAATTTCATAAAATTCGCTTTTATTAGCCAACACGTTAACATCTACTATTTGTTCTTATGTTCACATATATAAATTGTATTAATTTGAAAGTCATAACCCCATGAACAACCAACACTTCGAACACCATATTTCATTGTAGTGGCCCTGCCTTATTTTTTAATGTACCTAATATTACAGCGGGTTTTACTATTTAAAGGGGACACTTTAATCATTTTCAAATAGGACATCCCCCATATTTTTAAAGCCAGGTTTTTGGCATCTAGATTATATACCAGAGTATTAATTCACATCTGAGATGACTTAGCCAAAATGTTGTTTTTATATGTACAATAATACCAATGCGCCTTTACTCATTGCAATAGTAAATAGGTTACTTCATACTTATTTAACTAATAAATAAATGATGTGACACCCACACATATGTCACACATTCCTGAGCTTTAATTTCTTTTTTTTAATTCATTTGCACTTGAATGGACCTTCTAAGTGACATAGGCTTATCCATAGCCAATCATGGAGTAGGCCTACGTGTCATTTTATGACTTAAGGGAAATATGTCAGGATTCTGAATATTTGGAAAATTTGGTATGGATGGAAAAGCTTAAGTAACGTAGACTACTCGTCATGTGAGGGCAACAAAGTGTATCTGCATGTTCATGATTTTACAGGAGAAGCATTTTTTGTGTTTCATTCTTTTGTGACTTTTCAATGAAAATAATTCTTACACACTGTACAAATGTATTTTTGTGAAATAATCTTATAAATATTTCATGTCCCACTTAAGTGACAATTAAGAGAAGTTAATTGGCTAAATTAAATGGCGTATCTACACATTGATTCCGTTGTCGTGCAACAAAGTCGTATCTACCAGTTACGACTTGGTTGCACGACACGGGAAATTCCATTTTGAGTGCAACAAGTCGGATCTACACCTAATTAGGCTTAATTCGCCGAATAACTCTGTGTAATAAATGAAGATTTATTACTTGAATATATGTTAAATTATGCGTTAATTTACTTTGTAAATTCAATTTAAGTCGATGGCGTAATTCTTGACGTGGAAAACAGGACGTTAACTACATTTTTTGATATGTTTTTAAGGTTTTTTGTGCCGAAATTACATCAATTAGCAGAATTTGGTAAAATGAAAGTGCATATTTTTCACAAAATATTTGGGAGATTTTTTTTACTATACACCTTTTTAATAACCATTAGCTTTACAAGAAATAAATGTCGTATCTACATAGAAGTTTTCCCGTGTCGTGGCTCCAACAAAGTCGTATCTACCAGTTACGACTTTGTTGCATGACACGGGAGGGGAAATTAAATTTTGAGTGCAATTAAAGTGGTATCTACAACCAAAATAGGCCTATTTAGATTAATCACTCTGCAATATTGAGACCGTGGACACTGAAATGTATATCAAATAAGCCTCTATGGAAGTTCCTTTTCTTATTATATAATAACCAATTTCGCCAAAAATGTCAGTTACGCTTGGTTGCACTCACATGACTACATATAAATCAAAATAAGTGGAAAATTGTTCCACATTTGTTGAGTTATTTTGCCCTTTTAATTTTCCGCCTAATAGCTTACTCGAAAACGATTCCGACACATCCACATCGCAGGGCCAAATGGTGACGTCAAAGTGATGACAATCCATAATTTACGTCGTTGTGACCATAATATCGCAGTGTTGCCACTCAATAATATTAAAACAAACGAAATGAAACAAAATAGTCTTATGACTTATTTCTAATTTTATTTTATTTTCATTAATCATCAATCTACAGTTGTCAGCAATACCAATTCGAGTCAACACGATCTTTTGGTCATCACTTTGACGTCACAGGAGAGCAAAATTGGGCGCTTTTGATCAATTGAGCCGTGGCGAGAAAAAATCGCCCGTTTTCTTCGTATGTCAAAAAATACACGTCGCAGTTCTCGAACCACTAAATCCCCATGGCGGGGAAGAGGTTTACAAATTTTTAAATAATCAGCTGCAAATGCCCCCCTTAACCCCCTTTTTTAAAACACAAAAATCCCCTTAAACCCCAACCCCCCTCTTAAACCTGGGCAAACCCCCCTTAAACTCGTGACTGCAAACCACCTTAAACCACAACAAGCCCCCCTTAAAGCCCAGACAACCCCCCCCCCCCCCCCTTTAAACACGGACAACCCCTTAAACCCGGACAACCCACATTCTTAAACCCCAACAATCCCCCCTAAGCCCAGACAACCCCCCTTAACCCGGACAACCCATGTGAAACGTCCGCGCAATGCATTCGCACATGCGCGCATACGTGCATGCGCGTGCATTGTGGCACGTCTGCGCAGTATACGCGTATTATGTGCCAAAAACCCCTCTTAAACCCAAAAAAACACCCCCTTCCTAAACCAAAAAATCCCCTGTAACCCCAACAACCCCCCTTAAACCGGGACAACCCCTTTAAAACTTGTGCAACCCACCTTAAAAACCCCAACAATCTCCCTTAGTCCAGACAAACCCCCTTAAACACCCAGACAACCCCTTTAACCAGACACCCACCTTAAAAACACCAACCTCCCTTAAAACCCAACAACCCCCTTTAAAGCGGGACAACCCCCTTAAACCCGGACAACCCCCTCTAAACCCGACAACCCCCCCCTTAAACTCGTGCAACCCACCTTAAACAACAACAGCCCCTTAACGGGCAGTGTGAAACCCGGTGCTTTTGTTTTTTACACAAAATTTTCGATTTTTGCACCATTTTAAAACCATCAAACTGTTTGTTCTATCGTTACCAACCAAAGGTAATCCACTGCAGACAATCCTGACTTGTATTGTTGTCGATTTTAAACAGCTATTGACCATTCAAGTCACAAAAAACCGCATGGTCTTAACGCGGGAATTTCAGCACATTTCACGCCGTCAGGCGCAAGGCGCACCATCGCGTCGCGCGGAGAATTTTTGCTGCGTAATGGAAGCGTTCGCGTGTTTTAAGGTACTTTTGCGCGAACGTATCTTGGATAAAAACGAAAAATAATATGCAAAATGATACAAAGCGTTGATTTAGACCAGATGAAATTTCAAAGTTTCTTCTGATTTCTGGAGTTAGAGACAAAGATGTTTGATTCAATAGTGATCATAAATGATTCGTGATTTCTATCACTTGCAAACCTAGGTCAATTTTGAAGTTCAAAAGAAAAGTTATTTGAGAAAGAGACAGCTTGTGAAATGGCGTGAAAAGGCCCTTTTTTACTAAAACACGGATTTCTCAATGTTCAATTTGGCAAAAATTGGCAAAATTTTCAGACAGAAACTCCAAAAATTTACCAGAAGTAATAAAAGGTAAGGTTTAACTTCCTACGATAGCAGTCGGCCCATTTCTCTAGGGCGGTGTTTCTCAATTTTCATTTTTTCGATTCTAACTAAAGATATTCTCCATATATACTCAAAATTTGGAAAAGAAAGGGTAAAAAATCACATTTTTTGACATTTTCCTTTATATTTCGAAAAGTAAGGATCTATTTTAAGAAAATGAAAAAAACCCGTCACTAGACAAATGTGTCTTGTTTTAAAAAAATAACATAAGAAATCATGAAAATTCAAATTGTTTTTTGTATGCTGTCTGAAAATTTGGGCCAAAATCATTGTTTTTTTTTTAAAAAAAAAAAAAAAAAAATGGAAAGTTTTACATTAATCTGATCGCCACCATCGGGTTCATCATCCATTTCTTTCTAGAAATGTATACTTTTACAACAATAATCAAATATTTGCAAAGATTAACCACCAAAATAGATACGCAGAATTCAGGGTTGACACTGTCCTTAAGCCCAGACAACCCCCCTTAAAACCCGGAAACCCCTTAAACCCGGACACCCACCTTAAACCCCAACAATCCCCACTAAGTTTTAAGACAACACCCTTAAAACCCGCGAAACACCTTTAAACACAGGGACAACCCACCTTAAAACCCAACAATCCCCCTTAAACCCAACAACCCCAATTAAAGCTGGACAACCCCCTTACAACCAGACAACCCCATTAAAACTCGTGCAACCCACCTTAAACCACAACAAGCCCCCTTAAGCCAACACCCCCCTTAAACCCCAAACAATCAACCAATAAAACCAACAACCCACCAAAGGCTGGACAACCCCACTTAAACCCGGAACAACCCCCCTAAACCGGACAAACACCCCTTTAATACCCAGACAACCCCCCTTCAAACCCCACAATCCGATCTTAAACCCAACAACCCCCTTAAGCTGGACAACCCCCCTTAAACCGGACAACCCCCCTTAAACCGGACAACCCACCTTACTTAAACCTAATCAACGCGAGAGGACATGATTCCCACCCCTCCATCAAGTTTCATCCAAATTGGACTATGATCTCAGAGATTGTTCACAAGCTTTTGGGGTAAAATACCCCAAATTAACGCATTCATTATGCAAATTAGGTACCTAATTAGCAATTGCAACGCACATAATCTAATCAGATGAAGGCCATGGCAATCCGATCCCACACACCAAGTCACATCACCATAACACTTATGAGGTCTCATGTTAATCGCGTTCACAAGATTGTGGGTAAAAATACCCAATTAACTCATTAATATGCAAATAGGTACCTAATTCGATTATGACACGCCCATAATCTAATCAGGATTGAAGGGCATGGCAGTATGATCCCACCACCAAGTTACCACACCATAACCCTTATGGGTCTCATGGTATCGAGTTCAAAGATTGTGTTGGAAGCTCACGACGACGCCGACACAGACGCCGCCGCCGACGCCTTGAATGATAGCATAATCCCCCTTCTGCTTTCAAGCCAGGGGGATAAAAAGCAAAATTAAAATGCCTCTATTTTGTTAATTTTACATCCAATAGTATATTTTTCGGGGAATTCGTGATGTATGTACATATATTTTATGAATGTAAGTCAAACTGAGCGTGAAAAATCTGACATTCCTTTAAACAATGTATTTAAGCTTACATGTACCCAAACCACAAAAATAGCCAATATTATTATCTAATGGAAAACTTTTATGGAAAAACTGTCCAGTATTTTTTTTTTTTTTTTTGCCTCTCAACTTCCAAGGAACAGCCAAAAGATTTGCTGTAATATCAAGTCATACAGAATTTAATGGATTTATGCTCAATGTGTGCTGCATTTTGGGAGTTGTCAGTCTGTCTGTGAATCTTTTTACTCACACATCAATTGAGAGTAACTTCTTCAATATCTTAGTGTTCCCTAATCTCAGTCTTCCTTGCTTGTAGTTCACTTTCAATAACAATTTTGGTCAATGTACCTAAGGGCTATTATACTAATTAAAATAAAACATCTTTAAGAAAACTTAAAACTTTAAACTTTTTATATCCGAACAGGTTCTCACATGAATAAAAAACAAAACTTCAATTTTATTTAAATATATGTACTTGTGAGTGTGTAGGCCTACCAATATTACATTTGTCTTGTTTGAGACAGATATTTCAGTGTAAGTAGCTTGAGGTAAGCATTTGCAGTTATAATTAAAAGCCTACTTGATTTCTTCAAACATGCATGCACTAATGGGGAAATAATAAACCCCGCCATACTTTTGATCATTGTTATAATGTACAAGCTCTATCAATAGAATACATTTACTCCATTACTTTAAATAAATTTAATCTTTTGGTTTATTTCTCTTGTCAAAAAATCTGTTTCAACTTGTTATCTTTTAATTCTGTTAACACATCAAAGAGTAACACGTCAGGACAAAG
The DNA here is from genome assembly GCA_023653785.1 of Ophioderma brevispina. NCBI lineage: Eukaryota > Metazoa > Echinodermata > Ophiuroidea > Amphilepidida > Ophiodermatidae > Ophioderma > Ophioderma brevispina. The sequence goes on from JAMKCH010011380.1 coordinate 146,116, forward strand.
TTGGGTTTTTACCTAAAAGCATTCACACAATTGCAATACAGCTTTTTCCAAGATTAAAGTGTAAAAATGAAAAAGGTAGTAGAAATTATGTTTCTTATTGATATGACAAACTATAGTGTGAAAAGACAATTAATCTATTAATATGTAGTCATTTGCCTTTAACATTATAGATCTAATTTCCAAATTAAAAAGAAACATTTAATTTAACAAGGCTAAGGGCCTGATCACAGTTTTTGTGACAAATACATATACCGAGTATTAATATGTGCATATAATGTTTTCACCAACAAATATGTTTCTGTGGACATTTGTAGAGGAAAAAGTATTATGACAAAAGTATTGTTCACCTAATAACTCCTACAACTAAGAGACCTAAGAAGATGAAAATGAGCCACTGCTAGTTGAAAGCATACTAGTTGAAATGAAACCAAGTATGGTCAAGTTGTGACAACCCCAAATTGTATATTACTAGAGCGTAGCCAATGAATTTCAAATCAAAGACAAACTGGAATTGGGATAGTGTAATTGAAGGTGGAAAATAACTATCATCTACCTAGTAACATGGAATTTACTGTCAAGTGTTATCAGAATAGCTGCAAATGCAATGCTCTCAAATGGGACATGCATTGGTAATGCATGGCTTTCAACTTTCACCCGATGCAAATCTATATTTTTGAGGACAACAGGGACAATTTAGCTTAATCTTTGCCTACCAAACCAATTCATGCCAAAAACAAAGGATGAGAACAAATTGCCCCAAAACGCAAACATCTGCTCCTGATTTTCAAAATCCACAACCTAACTTTTCAAAGAAATGGCATTACTTGCATACCGCGAGTTTCAAAGAATTGGACAAGACAAAAGAAAAATTAAAAAAAAAAAAAAATTGGGTTTCCTACTCAACTGCTACGTGATGACAATAGCCTATATATTATAGGCTCTAAAAAGTCAAATTCCTTCAATAAAAAATGAAATAACAATTAAAAGATGACTAAATAGTACAATAAAAAACTAAATATTTTTAAATAAATAAGGAAATGAAACACATATACATACATAAACAAAATAAAACCCTAGGAATAAAATATATACATTATAAATTAAAAAATCAAAATCAAAGAAACGAAAGGAATTGTTCGCGCATGAAATTGCAATTATTGTAATCCCGTGGCGTCATATTCCAAAAGCCAATGTCAGAAACACTTACAGCTTCAATCTGGACATCCTTTCACATTACAAAACTTGAATGTGTCTATATCAGACCACAAACTAAAGGAAAGGTTCTACACCAACAGCTACAACAGCACTACTGTAGAATTATCTTACCAGCACAGATTTTTTTCCAAGTGACATCTGCATCTGGAACACACCTACCAGCTTTACTGGGTTCGCTCAGTAACTGGAGCTTTTCCGGAGTCGCCTTATGAGCCACTCAAACTCCGCTAGCTAGCCACTAGGACATTCTTTTTACGTGCACCAGTCTTTCTTCATGCACCCTTTTGTTGATCTCTGTTCATGTGGATCCCCACGCACCCATTTGCACCGAGAACACCAATCTCTACTATGACTGATGTTCATGATTGGAAGATAGATAAGATAGATGCGTCAACAGTAACCTAAAACAAACTTGCAAGCCGCCTGAATATGCAGCCGCGGAATTACAATTCATATGTGACATCAATTCAAAAAACAATACCAATAAACAAATTGCAGGAGGAAAACGTTCTGCTTCAATCAAACATACAAATTCCAGCCAACCTGAGTTACCCCACAATTGGCTTAGAGCGACCGATTAAGGTTCTGAACAGAAGCATCACCACCAACGCCAACATGAACCACTGGCAACCCACAATTACCAGCCTACCCGCCCTAAACCAGTCCCAAATAACCAGCAAACCCTTGAAACTAGAAAGCCGAGAACCGGAAATTCTAGTTTACTAATGTACCCAACACATGCACATGATGGTATTGGAGAAAACACCCCAGTTCCATTCACAGGTATTAGCACGTATGTAATTGGTTGCAAGGCTTGACCTTACAACAATAGACTCCTTCAATTCTCACTCTCCAAAACTAGTGGTCTTGTTTTGGGTTGTGTGTTGCATTGTCTTGCCCCAATTGAATAGAGTTTGGAAAAAAAAAAATATATTTTCTGTCATTGAGAATAAATTTGCTATTTTTTTTTGACAATTATGGCCTCAATCTATAAAGCACCTATTGGGGAGTTCTAGCAAAATCCAGGTGAAGATCCATGTTTGTTTTTTTGTTTTCCAAAAGTAGCAGAAAAGCCCTATAGACTTAATGTACCAAAACTTAAATTCCACGGAAACCAACTAAAAAATTATCTTTAGTGATAAAAGCTTAACCGATTCAATTTTCAGGAGGCCAAAATGGCCATAGAATATGCACGTTTTACAAAAGATTTGTAAAAAAAGTTTCATACTTGCACACCCCTAATACTATATAAGCAAAGGGTCTTATCTATTCAAAAATGAATATCTATAGGGCTTATGATACGTTTACATTTATTACGTTTTACAATGTTTGCAAAGAAACTACAGTGATTGAATGAACTGTAAGTCCAAGTGCAACATAAAGCAAAAGCAAGCATTTCTTCTAATGTTGCACATAATATCCATTTAGATCAAGACAACGTACAGTAGTGTCCATGATGAGATGGCGACCAGAGTTCGATAAAGACCCAGATGTGGATGACAATTATGATATCATGGCATTCATTAGTGTTTTTTAAAGGAGTCTCAGTGTTGCAGTGATGCCAAATACATGTATTGGAGTCTGTGCTTATGGCTATTTCGTATTTAAGTTGAGTCTAATGGAAGTGTAAACTGGATGGCATGCAAGTACCATGATGGGGGGGGGAATTTTTAGGACACATCATGGCAGGACCATTAAAAAATTCGATTATAGGAATTGCCAATCTTTATTAACCACAAGCCCCACATGCATGAATACAGACGTCTATGAGAACAACAAGAATGCATGTGTGCACCCAAACACACGCCTAAATCACCCGATATCCCGATATTTACCATGGGTGATAGGCAACTCAATGAATTGAATCAAGCTTCCTGGTGTTCAATTTAGTGAGGATCTTTCTTTTCATTCCACAAGCGGTTTGCCCGCGCGGACCGCTCTATGTGATTTGGGAGCGGTCACTAAACCGGTTTATCAGTTCATAATGCAAAATTCAAAGAAGAACAACAATATTTTCCGCCAAGTTGTTTCCTCGTAAGATACAAATTTATTTTATTTGCCTTAAATTCCAAATGTGTTAAAGTATGACTCAGAGATTGTCGAAAAATATATTTTTTTGGCGGAATAGCTAACTAGAACTAAAGATAGTAACACTCAAATGCACAATTCGAAATTGAGATGAATGGATATTTTTCGTTTTGATGCAGTAAACATTTTGTGTAGTATTACGTCCAAGAGGATACTGTGTATAACAAAATTCCGGATCGGAATTTTATAACAAAGTTGTGATTTCTATATGAGATTCGATTTTCCGCTTAGCAATTCACACGTGATTAGTTATAGGACACAGCATGATTATGTACATTGCAAAAAACACGATATTTTTTTGGAAAATGTGAGGGCGCCCTCCTCAGGAAATCTCTGAGTCGGCCTTTAAGTCAAGAGCTGTCAACGATTTAGGCCCCCCATCTCAACATGAGCTATGAAGTCAGGTGAAAACATTACTGCAAACTTTTTGTGCAAGCCAATGAACTCCCATGCACTCCCAAAGAACCATTCAGTGTACTATCTGGGGTCGTGGATGGGCTACTCACCGGCTTGTTCCTATAGAAAAAGGGAAATCAGGGAAGCTTCTTGGGAAGAAAGTTGAGGCCCGGTAAATCAGGGGAAAAGTTTGATGGGAATCATGAAAAAATCAGTCTGGACGAAATTTTCCCCTGACCGGGCTGATCCCATGAAAAATGTTTCTCCTCAGGAAAACTGCTGCCTTACGCCACTCGGCCATCTCTAAGTGCGCCGATAGGCCAGCACCTATAGATGGGATCTTGCCTAAATGTCCAAGGGGTTACACAGGGGGTGAGAGGGTGTTCCCATTTAGATGATGACACTATGGCCTATTAGGTTGTTAAACACCCGCATCATTTTCCACCACAATGCCCTGTATATTGAAAATTTACATAGCCATCCAAAAGAACAATTTTGCAAATCTTTCACCCCAAGACCTACTTTTAGAAAATGTTGCCAAATTTTCACCCAAAGACCCTCTTTTTAAAAAAAAAAGAAGCAAATTCCACCCAAAATACACCCTTATTTTTGGGTAATTTGGCTTGCCTTTCACCCAATAACCCGTTTGGGCACATCCTATCAGCGAATGCCCCCAGCTCCAAATTTTCACCCAAGACACCCTTGTTAAAAAATTATTGCAAACTTTCCACAAAAAAATCACCCTATATTTATGGGAAATTTGGCTGCCTTTCACCAAGAACCCTTTTTTGCCCATATCTATCACTGAATGCCCTAGCTTTGAAAGCAGGCGCCTTAAACGGTTAAACCTTATTTTCAATAATTGGGTTGAAATTACATTTTTAGTGCGGCTTCGCGCAAAAATTCAAACAAAAAGTCATTTGAAGACTTTGTTAGAGGAATTAGACGTGAATATAACAAAAAATTGGTGGTGTACAATGTGGGGGGGCACTCTCACCACTGAAATGGATCTCTGTGTAAGGTGCGCGCTTCCCAAACCCTGGGGCATCGGACAGAGGGACTGAAAAATGGCGATCACAGCGCTTTGCAGATTATATAGTTAGGAACTCGATGGTGATATATTGCAAGAGTTATAGGGCACCACGCGAATCCAGCGAGGTCAAACTTACCAGAACACGAATAAAAGTTAAACAAAAGGTCATGATTATTGGTCAAAATAATCCGTTAATGAGCATTAGGGAACATGTTAAGGAATTAAAAACATACAATCTTGAATGTTTTGTAGTTGGTCTCCATGTTGTTCTCTTTTTATTCACCAAGGAAAATAATTATTTTACTTAGAATTATCAAAGAGACAAAACGCACATCCCAATCATTAAACATGGCAACCTCCACTGGTAAAATGTCTAAACCGAAAGGTCACCAATTCTTGCGTCAAAATATACGTGATGGCAGACATTATGAAAATTTAAGAATTTTAAAATACATTAGTATAAACAATCTTGAATGTTTGCAGTAGGTCTCCTCGTTTTCTCTCCTGTTTACCAAGAAATAATAATTTTACATAGAAAATATCGAAGAGAGGTCAAAACTACACAATTCCAAGATGAAGCCGCCCCAACACGGAAGGTCAAATTTAGATCTTTTAACAGGACTCCCATTTTTTCGAAATTTTGGTCTTTCACCCAGCGGGACCGCAACCTTTAGAAAAATGTTGCTGAATTTTCACCTAAACACCCATTTTGAAAATTCAGGGAATTCAAACAAAAATCACCTTATTTATGGGTGATTTGGCTGTTTTGGCACATTTCCCTTATTAAAGGAATGCTATAGGCGTTGAGCCATATTAGCCCAATCTTAAACCCGCCATGTCAATTTCATGCACACTTAAAAACGCCAAGTCAACTATGAACCGACTAAACATGGGTCAAAATTTGGACCACAAAAAAGTGGTCATTTCCAAACGTTTTTTACCACAGAAGTGGTCAACAATTTTAACCCCCCTTTTTAGTTGGTGCATAGTTGACTCAAAACGGGAGGTCAAAATGACACGTTGTTGAAAATCTTTTTAACGCCTTTTAAGGGGTTAGTGTTCCGATCGGGAGGTGAAATGAAATTTTTAGTGCGCTTGAGTAAAATTCAACGACTAGTCATTTGAAAAACTATTTTCAGCTCATAGATTCATCGCGGCTTTATATCGTTAATGGGGGGTAAAAGGTAAAAACAATAGAGTAACAACTTTGCTGTCAATGTTGCAGAACCTGAAATAAATGCTTTCTTAAAATACAACATTAGATGAGATATATTCCGCTGGTTGTTTTTCCTGCTGGTGTCTGTATTTTGATATTTTTGAGTAAGTAAATTTCCAAATGAAAGATCGGCCCCAATACAAGATTACATGAAGACGGAATGACGAATAGGATGAGTAACAAATGAGACACTATCTAACGTTTAAAATGTCCCCCCCCCCCCGCCCCCCCCCCCCCCCCCACCCACACCCCCCACACAAAACCAACCCCCCAACCCCATTTTTTTTCCAACAAGAAACACAAAAACCACACCCCCCCCCAACCCCACCCACCACCCCCACACCCCCCCCCCCCCCCCCCCCCCCCCCCGCATTTTTTTAAAAATTTTCATGATCAGGACTTTTGGGTCATCACGATCTTATACGCAAGGCTCCTATTACAAGTTGTTTTGTGGCATCCAGTGGTTTTATCCAGGACTTTTATGTCACATATTGACACAAAGAAGATTGAATTGCATATCAAGTTAATAATGGAGTTCCTGACCACAACAAGTGTTTTTGGCTGTACTGTAGTAATTTGTGTATACCAGTACCACCAGACTGGTTATCATTTGCCGTTCAAAGCCCCATTTGCAGTGTTAGAAACGCGACGGTTATAACGTACAAAAGCGTTCATAAGCACCAGCAAACTAACATTGGACGGTGGTTTTATTTCTTACAAAAATACCTTAATGATCATGATGTAATTAATGGTAAAGAAAAACGTAGTTTAACTGATTATGAGGTATCTTTATCCTCTTACTTTTTTTGTTTCCAAATATAATTATTATTAAATTCATGTTAGAAATAAATATCAGAGAGGTCAAACTCGGCCACGGCGAGCACGATTTAACGCGAGAACAAAAAGGTCACGAATTTTTGCGTCAAAATAACAGGTTGGTGATCATTTAGGAAGTCTTTTAATGAATTAAAATACGTAATATATTCTTGAATGTTTTGCAGTAGGCCTTCTTCTTGTTCTTTTCATCACCAAGAAATAAATAATTTTACATTGAAATAGCACAAAGGTCAAACTCACCCGAGTAATGTAACAATTAAGCCACAAACATGAATGATAAACTACTTACCCAAGACCAAGGTACCCTCAATTTCAATTAAATTTACGTATTTCGTCGGTTGTATTACATAGTGACGGATGTTAAACAAAATACGAATTTTGTTTCTGAGAAAATCGCATTTGAAAAATCGGGAACTCTAGAGGGTCCGTACACATCCTTACATACGATTCAAACTATCAAATTCCATTAAGAAACAAAATTAACAACTAAAAATTTATTTTAGCTAATATTCGTGAATTTTTACTTAATAAAATGGATGTAATACATTGGAAAAGTTAACCATCACATCCGTCACACCAAAATCGGCGATTATGTTCATGACATAGTGACAGATGTTGAATTTTCCCTATACTAAAGCGTTATTCAACATCCGTCATTATGGAAAACAACGATCGGCGTTTTCTGAACATCCGTCAAACCAACATCCGTCATTGCGAATATGCTCAATCTGGTTTATTACATAGTGACTGGATTGCCGAGATTCACCGCTTTGAACTATAAATATAATATAAATTTCTTCTAATATCGATATTTACAAATTACATATTTTGCTTGTGTCAGTTATAAATTTAAGATTAGAATATTTACAAACAAACCGTATTTAAAAAGCCCTGGTGGGAAATCAAGTATACACTTCTTTGACAGAGGGTTCAACATCCGTCACTATGTAATACACCAAAGTCTCTGTTATGCACATACGTCAAAATTGCAAAATTTCTAATTAAGATTATTAATTAATGAAGTACTTGCAAGGTTGGGCACTTGGCATGTTTGAAGATTTTGGTATTTAGTACCATTTCCCTGATTTTCGTAAAAATGATAAAAATTCAACATCCGTCACTATGTAATGCACCCGACGATTTACTCTTTGTCAACCACCGGAATTCAATACGCAATTACTACTGTTTACAACACTTTTTTTTGCAATTTCAATGAAATTTATCATCTATCAGCAGTTTGAACAATGTTGAATACATAAACCCCGAGCAATCGCAAGACACGATGGGAAGGGGATCACCTGAATCAGACGGTACACATTCTAACATGGCGGTCAACATGGCGGTCAACATGGCGACCTCCTGCGGTCAATGGCAGACTCCAGGGGAAAACAACATGGCGAAGTTCGATCTTTATAGTATAGATATACCCCCATTTACAGAACTCTGTCGGCAAAATATTGACTTATAGGCAAGATCGGTATTAATGTAAAATAGATGTAGGTGGAATATATCAAATAAAATATTTGAACAGTATTATGAAAAATGTTGTAATTATATTGGTTGCCCCCCCCCCCTTAGATTTTTGAATTGACGGTAAAAAAATAGTATTGCCGGCAAAACTGTTCATTTGCAGACAAAATTTCAAAAATATTTTCTTGGGTAAGCGTAGCGGGGTGAAAATTTTTTGAATTTGTGTCGGCAAATGGACAGTTTTGTCGGCAACACTGACTCAACACCTACCATTAAAAATGGTCTGGGGATGGCCCTGACAACCAGAATACATGCACAAGGATCCGGTGCTGTACTTAACCATAAGTCACTCATCATACCTCTTATGTCTGGAATCAAATCTGAGACGCGTGCGTTGACTGCGTATGCACAGCTGTACTTGACCTATAGTGGAGCGGTTTGGACTGCAAAATTGTCGACAACCCCTCCCCTCGGTACAACAAAACGCAACCACTTTATTCGAAAGATAGTAATAAATAATTTTAAAAAATGATGGTTGTGGTCAAAAACTTTGGTGGCAGTGGTGTTTTTTGGGTCAAAAAATTCGCCCGACCGACCCTACTCGAAAGGTCCGCTCGCCCGTAAAACAGGTTTTTCTTTTTTCGTCGCCTTATGGTAAGGATTGAACTTTCCTCCACATATTTTTGCAGTTTCAAGACAGTACAATTTGTTTTAGTGTTTTACTTTACACTGTGAAACCTAGACCCAAACCAAGATGCAAAACCAAATCAATAACTAAGTATTTCTTATAAGCTGCATACAATAAGTGCCTATTAAGTGAGTGCACTCAGGCAAAGTTTATCTCTTTGACAATCTTAAGCCCTCATCCAAGATAACATATGGTGGAATCATCTTGATTTCAATTTGATTGTCTTCTTTTGTGTCTGGATTTGGGTCTTGAATTCATTTAAGTGTTTCTTTCAGGGTCTTGAATTCATGGATGCAACAAAAGTTAATTTCTCATTGTACTGGGTATTTAAAAATAAGACGATTTCTCCAATTTAAGACATTTTCAGTTAACAGTGTTATACACATCATACACTGATGACAAAGTTCATCACTCATCCATGTATCAAGCAAAAATTTCAACTTCAAAGACCCGATAATCAACAATCACATCAGAACATGCAAACATGAGATCCCTTTTAAAAAGAACAGGATAAATCAATACAATATTGAAACATTAAGGCAAATACAGATTAAATAGATGGTCACACATATGTATATATGAAAAATGTTTTTTGGTAATTCACTTGAGCATTTAGGCCATGGTACATAATACAATTTTGGCCTTTTAATTAAATTTTCGTGCTACAGACCTGGGGATTACTTACTTCCTTCACTAAAATTACAATATTATCTTAACCACGAAAAGCTGTGTCCCCACATGAAAAGAGTGCAAATTTAGAAAAATGAATAAAATGTCAACTCAATTTATTTCCAGAATATCAGTGACCAATGGATATACACATAACCTCAACATGCTCAAGCGAACAATGGAGCTAATGATATATTCATAATCTGCCCAGGACACACTTACATTCTTTTACATCTGGTCTATTGTTATTGTGTACGCAGTTGAATAGATTTCGAATGTTATGTCCTTGCCGCATTGGCGTAAGTTCTTTCCTCGTTCGCGATAAAAGAAATCTTGAGATTCTACTCTGTGTTCAATTAACTTTGACCATATAATTAATATTTTTTTCTCGAAAAGAACATGTAAAGGGACCAAATTCATGAAAGAAAAGCCCATGGCAAGGACTGACCTAATTTGTGCATAACCTAAATCCGCAAGTTATTGTCTTTAAAAACCCTATTCCTATTCATTTACCGAGAAAGGCAATGGTATTCAGCGACCTACATTTTTAAAAAATCATGAGCGAGGTGAGTATGTTGCCCTTTAAGTTATGAACAGATACTACTCTCAATACGGGGAAGTCATAACACCTGATATAGCTTGAAATCTTTTCAACAGTGTTGGCAGTAACAATGGACCTGCATACCCTGTTGAGAAAAGATCTGAAGTGTTTTGGTTGATTGTTGAATATCATTAGCTCTATTGTTCGCTTGAGTTTACGTGTACATATTGGTCACTGACATTCTGGAAGTAATTGAGTTGACAGTTTATTCATTTTTTTTCGTAAATTGATGTGCACTCTTTCATTTGGGATACAAAAAAGCTTTTTTCCTGGCTTACATAATATTTTAAAAAAATTTTAGTGAAGGAAGTTAAGTGATCCCCAGCGCTGTAGCACAAAAGATTGTTAAATTGCGAACATATCATGGCCTAATTATATTATACCCCTACCCTAATACAGTTTTAAACTACTTATCCAAGTCACACACTAATTAACACATTAGATACTAGAATTTTGGCGGTTCCTCGCATCGCTCGGGCTTTAAGAGCGCTCACTATATTCACAGAATATAAGCGTGTGGGCCACTCCGGACCTTTGACCTTGTCACAAACCTTTGACCTTGTCACAAGAACCCTTTGACCTCTCAACATATGAGAAATCCCTGGTGCACCTATGACAGAAGTTTGGTTCCAATTGAACTTCAACTTTCAATTGAGGTCAAATTAAAAAAAAAACTTTAACAAGTTAGTGACACACACATACACAACACACCCGCACAACCGTTACTAAGTAGTCCTGCCAGCTATAGCTGGCGGCCCACAATTACACTTTTAAGTACATCTAAAACAATCATACTATCTTAAACTTAATCTTAATCCTATAAGGACACGCGGGATCAGGAGATAAGGAGTGCCCTCTATATCACATAGTTAATTTCACATCAATTTTGAGGTTGGTGTTGAGAACTACTTTATCATTAGCAAGGGTGTGTTTTTATATCCCCAAAATACCCGTGTATCAAGAAAAAATGAGAAATTCGAGAAACTTTTCGGGGGCATGTCTCTGGAAAGCAAAGCTTAGAGCAATGCCCTCCATTTCAGTTCAGACCATTGATTATTACGGAACATGAAAGATGTTGCATAGCTCTGGGCCTTTTTCCATGGAGCTTGTAAGTGACGCCTATATATGGACCTTTTGTCCTTCATAAGCCTACAAAGAGGCTACATTAGGTATCCCTTTATAACATACCCATACCTATTAGCTTATGCTGCTATATTGGATTACACCGTCTTCACACCAAGCAGACTCTGGGAATACAACCCATGGCCCATTGACCGCGCTATTTAAATTATGAGCAAGTTAACTACAAGCTACACTATACATTCCCATGGGCAGTTCAAAAGCTTTTCATTCACCATTGTTTGAGGCAATACTCCCCGGTATTTTATATGATTTTATGATACCCAGAGGCCAGACGTGCTTGTCAGGCTGCGTTTTGTTAACATGGCTCATCCAAGGCGGCCCCTGAACATAGCCCTTGGCTAGATTAACATGTCTTACCACAACAGTGATATGGTATTGGTTTGTATGTAAAAAGTTTGTTGTTTTTGGCAGTCTCCATTAGTTGTTTCGGCCCCCAGAAACCCAAATGCAAAAATTAGGTCCCTTCCACCACCCCAAGAACCAGAACCCAATCACATATATTTTGCTAAATATAGAGCGCACATTCTTGCACAGCGGCATTGTGGTTCTTGGGGTGTTAAGGCTTCAAATATGGACAATTTTACTTACCCATGAAGCCTGTATTATACTTTAATTAACGCGACCCCCTTTGGGAATAATGTAATGTGTGATTGTTTGAAAACAGCACAAGGTAAACTTTGAGCATTGTCGCTTTATTATGCAAACCTTTCAATTTCATAGGGATCGAGAAAATTTCCGTTCTCATGAAAACTATGGAGGGCGTCCTTCATTCTTATCCGGCGATTCCCCTTTAAAAAATCAACCATCTTTTCAAATAACAGACAACCAGTTGCCCCTTTTAGTCCGCCTCCTTACAAACAGGCAGGGGGAGCACATGGACCAATTCTTAACCCGGACACGCAGGGGACCCTTTTAGTCGCCTTTTACGACATTCCCATGGGGAAGCAAGTCAGAGTTAAACCAAGAGGACAGTCAAAAAGGGTGTATAAAAAAATGTAAATGTCGTAGTTGAAATTGATGCCTGGCATGGTAAATGAAGGAATGCACTGAGTCAATGCATGGGCGGGGCTACTAATCTGACAGCCCAAGGAATGCTTGAAAGTCACTGTCTTCCACATCGTTAACGTGGCTCTTGCACACAGCGCCGGCCATTGTTGGAATCCGGTCATAAAGTAATTTGTAATCCAACCCGCGACCTTGGCAATCTTCCCTGCGCACTGCGCTAGGAGTATCAACAACAATCTAATCGTCTGCAGCGGGGAACCTCATGTCTCCACTGTGCACAGCGAATTGGCTATGATTGCACCAAATATATACGTATTTCCTAAAATTAAAAAGACATACTTCTCGTTGACCAATTCGCTTCAATTTGGTACACATTAGTATATTTTCTTCTGTACCTGAAACGCGATGTCGCTTAGTGTGACTGTTCGGTCGTAAGAGTAAATTAAAAACCAACGCTATCATTCTTATTTTCGGGGGTTCAACAGCATGGCCTTCATATAAGCCGTGATTCGGATTTTTGACATTGTACAACTGGCTATTGCGCAAAATACTTTGCCTATCATGACGATTTACGCACCAAAATAGTCCTAACTAAATTGTCTAGTTAGTTGACTAGTTTATAATATAGGTTATTTTTGAAAAAAGACGGAAAAACAAACAAATACGATCAATTCAAGCATTTTTCTTACCTTATACAGCTTGGCTCAATATCATTGCTGATCGTCAGCCTGCCACACTCCAGGCACTCAAAAACCTAGTGAGCTAAGTGGTCTTTTTTGTGAGGAACTTGTTTCTAACATCAGATCGACACCTGATTCGTCGATTTCGTGATATTCAAGGGGGTAAGCCCGAAACCGTTTTTTTTTTTCATTCCTGTTCAAGCCAAGCGCAGAGCCTTTAACACAGGTTTGGCTGATGGGGGAAGTTCCCATGACGTCGTAGCGCAGGTCTAAGAATAGACGGCCAATTAGCGATGAGGATACGGAATAGGTGGCGCTGTGACCGAGCAATACAGATGCTATGGGAGTGTAAATGGTTGTGCTTCCAAATTCATTGTTGAATATTCATGAATTGCACAATGTTGGTAATTATTTAGTGATTGAGATGAAACATGTAGTCAGGTAGAGTTTAGGCCACAGACTGAAGGATGGAAATGGAAGTACAGAATTTTTCTATTGGAGATTGATGTTAGTTCCTATAGGACCCAAGCCAATAATTTTTGGAGGTGTGCCAAAATTTGTTACAGTGGCCATTTTAAAATCCAATATGGATGCCACCATGTCAAAATCACTAAAATCCCTTAAGATTTCCAGATAGAGACAACGATTTCTCGGGTAATCCGGTGTTTTAGCACGAGAAAGTGTTGGTAACGTAATTTTATCATTACATTGCCACAAACTCCAATATGGCTGCTCAAAAGGCAAATATGTCTCGGAATCATAAAATGATCTTAACATCTCCATTATACCAGTTACGGCTACTGATACATGCTGACACCTAAAATATGTTATGCAGGTGTTTCAAAATCTGTTACAATGATCACCACTTGCAAAGTGTGACTTAACACCTCTAGAAATCATTTCCCAAACGCATCCGGACACGTAAGTGTTCTGCACATTTGCAGTTTAGAGGTCTTATTCCGGTCTAATGCATGCTTTATGCTTTACATTATGAGATACATGTATTTGATCACTAGAAACCCTTATTTGGCATTTCTCTGTATAATGGAATTTCAAAATTCAAGCTGGCAGCCAATACGCCGCCTTTAAAAAATAGTAAAACCTACATTAGATGTGTATTTATGTTAGTTACATCAACTAATTATTAATATTATAAAGGTGTAAATTAAGGTTATGGGATAAGTATTTGACCAATTGACATTCTTATCTGGAATTTCTGTTTCTTAAACATGCAAAAAATGTTAAATGGGGGCAATGTGGCTGCCTTTTTTTACTTTCGCTTAAAAACTAATAAAATTAGATAGATCTGTATTTGTATTTATTAAAAACACCCAAAAATGAGTATTAAAGTTTAAATAAAAGTATGAGATGTATGTCTTGAGCATTAATAACTCGTTATATGGTTATTTGTTTTGACAACATATAAAAAATCAAAATGACGGCCACCAGTAATTATTACTATATGACAATTCGTAGGTTTTAAAGATCTTTAAAAGGCCGCCATATTGGCTTCCCATTTGATTGGTAGTATAAGCTTGTTTTAACACACTTGAACTGACAGATATGAGTTTCAGGATATGGGTGGTAGTAGGCGCAGACAGATGATGCCTCTATAACAAATACTTGATGAGTTATGGTCACTTGAATGATTTCAGGGTGTATTGGGTTTTAGGGTGGAGATTGGGATTTGATGGTTAATGTTGTGATCAAATAAGCAATAAGGTCCAAAAGAACTCGTTGCTTTTGAAAACCTGATATAGGCATAAAAATTATGGCCATTTGAATGATTTGAGAGTGATAGCGGCCAATTGGATTTCTAGAAAAATGCACGGCACGAAATTTGCACACCCCCCTCCAGAAATTTTAGCTTAGTTTTCAATCATTTACAAAAATCAATCAATAGAAAAAGTCTTGACTCCAATTTCACCCTGGCCACCAATTCCTCCTGACTAATGGTTACTGAGCTGGCATGGCTAAGCGCATTACTGTGGAAAGTGTTGCGCTTCTTGCCTGGTAGGCCTGGAGACGGAGACGTGCGCTCAAAGCAGACCAAAAATAGAATTCAATTCAATTCAATAGTAAGACGGTCATCTGATATAGGGAGTTTGGTAGATTATCTTAGAAATAGTGCCTCTAAATTTAATACCAAGAGTATAAATAAACAGCATTCTCCAAACTTGAATGGTTCAGTCTGGAAAGGCGATCAGTAAGCCCTGATCTTGCTATGACGGAAACCAATAGGGTTGACGATGCTTTATCGTTAATTGGCGTTTAAGGACTTACCACCCGGTCCTGTTGGCAGTAAAGCAAATCAACAACAGAATTTAATTGCGATCACCTAGTATTCTTTGTCCAGGTAATAAAGTGATGGCTACTTATGACTAGCGACTATGGAAATTAGTATTGGGGAAACTTTCAAAAGACGACTTGCTTGACGCTGCGACGTAGCTTGTAAAGTGCATGCGGAATCAAATGGATTGCAGACTAAAGGAATTTCGGATATTGGAAAGGAATGCAGACTTAGCCTGAATCTAGTGATATTTTAGGTTCAACGAGAGCATCAAGGATGCTTTGTGGCTTACTCCAGAGATGTGGCGTTGAGTTGTGCAATGAGGTGATGAAATGATGAAACAAACCAATTAAGTGACAATTCCCATATCCTAACGTCCCTTAAAATGCATTTTTTTCCACTTTTCAAAATCACGGAGCGGAACCCGTTTTGTTTTGGGGGGAAATTGCCCCCTAATCTAACAAGAAATAATAACGATACCACCTTTGTGCGGTGATCGGCGGATGTAGTCTTTTTCCGAAACGGATGTGGGGGAATATAGGCCTATAGCCAGTGAAATTTGTTTACATTGTATAAGGCCAACAAAAAAAAATAAAAAATCAAGTTGGTTCCCAGTAGTTAGTCCAAAAACCTAATGTAAAATGCCACTTTTTATTTTAATTTTAAAAAAAAAAAAATTGAAAAGGGCTTCCCAGAAAAATTGGCTAAATGTGGCTTAAATGGCACTCAAGACAGTTGCAAATCATACTTGATGCCCAATATTAGTTTATAAAACAAAACTATTGATTTTGGAATCAATTGGAATCTTATAAAAGTGAAACATTCTATCATCTGTATTTGTCACCACCCCTCTAACATGCAATCTCCTCAGTATAAAGAAATTTTGTAACAACAAAAATACCCAGTTAAAATGGCTCCAAAATTAAATGCAGGTGGCATATACTACTTGCGCAACCAACTTGATGCCCCTGCTGACGCCACTTATTATTCAATCAACCACTGGCTCCACCAACAATAACCTCCACCCGGGGATCCTGTATCATCAAATTACGGAATACCCCCACCCATAAACCATCAACTCCATTACACCATGGAATACTGACTTTTCCTGTCAACCACTGATTCAGTATGCCTCAAACAGGGGCAGCAAAAAGCCTACAAGACTAACTAATATAGGTTAAAAAACCTTTTTGGCACGAATTTATTGTTAAGGTACGTGGTATATCAGGGATTAAACAGCAAAATATAGATGGACATTGAGGATTAGGAAGGGATGGTGTATGGCCCAGGCCAGGGAGATTAGTTAACAGAAATTATTTACAGTACTCATTAACTGCTGTTTTTCTCAACTTTATACAGATTTGAAGACAAATGATTTCTTCCATTTGACATCCTCCCAAGTTTTCAATTTCCAGAATCTGTAGAGAATACTACTCCGCTGCTTGAAACATGATTTATACGGTCAGAATGGTCAGAGTTAGTAAACCCTGAATCTATGTTAAAAGCTAAAAAATTCATTCACATAGACATTCCCCTTCCTGTCAGCCACCAAAACTCACCACCTTAAATAAACCATTAATAAAGGAAAACTTTCCCCACCTTAAACCAAGTTATTCACTGAGCCCATCAAACCAAAGTACTTACAAACTTTTGTCAAGTAAAGGATCTACTGCAATTTTGGTCTTTTTTTCATTTTGGCTTTCTGGCTTTCTTATACTCGTCATTGATATGTGACCCCGTACCATTTTTGCAGAGGTGAAAATCAATGAGGCGCAGGGACTTATGTTAATCATGTTATGGTGAGGAATGTCAAGGCCTGTGTGAATGAAATACACTATGTGCGTTTCCATACATGAATGAAATTGTATTTAGTGGCAGGTTGAGTGGGTTAATATGACGAAAGTGTCTACAAAATAATCTGGTGTGGCATGTGCATTTGAAGTCTTTCATTTTCCCTCTCGACTTAATTGAATAGAGTCTCCAAAAACTCAAGGGGGACAAACGTATCCAAGCGATCGACTATAATAAACATGTACAGGGGGGGGATGATTTGAGGCCCAAAAAATGGGGTCTCCGAAAATAGGTTGTAAGAAAATTTAAGAAAATAAGGCTGACATTCTCCCTCAAGTTCAGCTACTTTTTGAGGGGTTGTGAAAAAAAATTGGTATTAGAGTGATAGATAGATTTAGTTAGAATGTGGCTTTGGACATGAAAAGTAGGTCTCTGGAAATGGTCCTAAAATGGGGGCACTGGAATTGAAAAAGAGCCTGAAAAATGATGGGACGTATAATGGTACATAACCCTTACTTCCAAGGTGAGCAAATTCCCCCCCCCCCAAAACCTGAACATTGAAGTGTTTTGCTGTCATACCACATTTTGAAACATTTTTATTTTGATTACAGCATTTTTTACCATTAAACAGTTGAATTTCCAAGTAACACACACAAGCACATATGCAAAAACACACACACAAATGTAACAATACACAATAGTTCATTAAAATAATGAAGAAACTTCTACTTATTTTTTAAGAGGTAACACATATCCAGTGTGACAAAATCATGTTATTGAACTACCTATACCTAGTGTAAAATTACTAGGGCATTGCTATATGAAGAAACTGCAGAGTGTCAGGGTCAATCTAGCCAAAAAACAAAAAAATCCAGGCCTACACATAAGCAAATGTGGTTTGTATATCTAATTAATGACCTGTGTGTCCAAAAAAAATGGTTCCCTGTTTTTTGGTAGAGACCTTACTAACAACGCATGCAAAGAGTCGCCAGACAACTACAGTGAACCAAGAGATTGACTATGATTTAGTCTAAACAAGAAGCAATGTGTTACAAGGTAACACTTCTGTGGTTTCTTGATAGTTATGCACTGTTTCTTGCGTGTTAATGTATCCAAGGGGGGTGAGTGTTTTTGGGCCCTATAGACCTTTTGTACGACTCCTCATATACACTGTTTTGTTTTCATATGGGAGAAGGGAAATAAAGTTTTGAAACATATTGAGCTATTCCACCCCAGCCACTCTACTTATAGCCTACTTGTAAGACAAAAAAAGCCGCGGGGTCAGTTCAAAATGCTCGGCAATTTTTCTCGCGAGTCAAAATGAAAAGTAAAGAGGGTCAATGATGCGGGACCTCGGGTCCCTGAAATCCCTGGAGCAGTTCGCTACGTCTATGCCCACAGCAAGTCTGTTACTTTTCCAGCGTATAATAAATTGTAAACCAATATGATTTTTTCTTAAAAATATAGTTTTCCACTTTTTTCTATGGAGGGGGAATTGGTATACAGCGGGCGATATAACATACAAACATGACCGCTGTAGGCCCTCATAAGGCAGAGTCAACAATGGATTTTTGAATTTTGCACAGATAATAGCTTGTGCATGTTCCTACTAGATTAGTTGTCAAAATTGGTTGACATGCTTAAATTGTTCTAAAAAATAAAAGAGGACAATTTCATGGGGTCAAACAGCTTTGTGGAAAATACAGTACTGAACTGTAAGTGTTTATAGGGAGTCTGATCTGAACTCCACAGCCACTAGCTGGCAACTAAATATTATTTTACCCAATAATCCATTATCAATTAGTGCTTATTGCCCTCCCAATTTGGGTTCACAATCAATCATGATCATGTGAGGCATGTTCTTCCTGTTTGAAGCAGCCCAATTGAACACCAAATATTCTCAAAAGCCACTTTGGAATGCTTTTGGACACACCCAGTGACTTAAATCAGCCCCGCCCCCCACATTGCCCTGCCTAGTGAAAGGATAAGTTTTTTGGTTTTTTTAATTGGTGGCCACTGGCCATCCAAACAAGGGTTTAGCTCTCCTTAAAGGGGATGACCCAATTTAAGTCTATAAATTTTTCATCTTGATAGAATGGCCTTCACCCCAAAATCTCATCTGTAAGTTTCGCACCGATATTTCAAACCGTTTTGAAGCGAGAGCAAAAAACGTGATTTTGAAATCCCCATAGAGTACTGTGTAAAAGTAATATTGGTCGACCAAAATGGAGCATATTTTCGCTCATAACGTCCAAACCAAACATCCTTTAGCCCTAAGATTTCACAGGGTAAATGAGAAAAATAGTAGCTTTCTTCTGATACCAAAATTTTGACTACTTCTGGTAAAATCTGGGTCTCTGGGGACGAGGCTATTAGCGATTGGACCATGGACCTTTAAACTAGGCCAATTGGAAATCCTTCAGTCAGTCACTTTGCCCAGACCAATAGTGACATACACGCAAATTGTCTCTTTTATTTTTAGAGCAATTTTAAGTAATGGTGACACAATTTTGACAACCGATATAAGTAGACACATGCAAGAGCTATCACCTCTGAAAAAATCAGAAAAATCCATTGTGGGAATGTTGCCATATAGGTCTACAAAGGTCATGATTTGTATTTTATATGCCTGTTGCCCATAGAAAGACACATAAAACTAGATTTTTATGAAAAATCATATTTGCCCGCAATGAAATTTCGTCAAATTTACACAGAATATAGTTTGTGTAATAAATAATCCAAATTAGTTATCAAAAGTGTGTCGCTTTTGATATTTGTGTTTTATTCTTGTTTTGTCATATTAAATGAGACATTCAAACAGCTCTGCTGTGTTGCTTTTACTGCTGCACAACTCACTAAGTTCTGAAGTGTAAATTAACCCATGACTGTCTACACGAGGCTGTCTACATGATCTACGTCAATGTGGTACTTCCATAATCCTGATCTATGTGGACGTGCGTAGGACTGTCTACACATTGCACATTTTCACGCTGTTACAACACGAGTGTTGTGACATTTAAAAACAAATGCAACATGAAAGTGCACGTATGTGGCGTGTAACGGAAAAACGACTTAAGCGTGGCATTGCACGCCGTGCTGGAAGCACATTCCTTTTCCGCACTCCCTACACTGTGAAGTAACATGATATTCCAATTAGACACCATGCAGGCCACGGAAGTACATGTACTGCATTGATCCACATTAAACAACTTTTCGAAAGAGACATTAAGTAATGCAATTCTTAGCACCCTATGCAAAAATGATGGTAATTTAACACAAACCATGTCACTACATACCAGATATCTCCATGGACGTAAGCGCTTGCGTTCCATTGCCTGGACAGCATTATTTGTTCTACGTTTTGGCTGCCTCCCAACACAGATTGAAATTACTTTCTGCAAAAGCAAAACCAAGATTATTTTACATTAGTATTGCAAAACTTGCTTAAAGCAGGTGGTTCTCAATCGGCAAGCATTGCCTTTTTATATTTGACCTCAGATCACTTTTGACATTTAACATTTTTCCATAGGAGCTTTTCATGTGGTACATAAGACCAAAGATTGGTCACCAGAGGACTTTGTTAACTTTCCCTCTGAAATTTGGATAAAACTTAAACACAAACCCTCCACACACAGAATTTGACTGACTGGAATTGAAGCCTTTTTCCAAACCAGGCTCAATATGCCGTGGCCTTTTAATATAGCTTTATTTTAAAGCTACTTTTCGCGTATAACATCCAAATCAAACAGGTGAAATGAGGAAAATAGCTTTCAAATGATATCAACATTTGAACCCATTGGTAAAACTTTGGGTCCCTGCGATGAAGGCTATCGTGTTTCCGTTTATATGGACAACTAAGAATCTGACGAGTTTCGGATAAATGCCCTATAATGATTGTAACAATTTTGAATTGGTTTTGAAAATGAGGTGTGAAAGATAAGAATGTTTTTGTTTTTTTGCTTCTGCTGTATATCTATCGTGTACATTACATAAGCGACAATATTTAGTCGGACCGCTAGTGTCATCTGCCAAATTGCAGTTTGTGAACGGGGCCAAAGGTGTCATGAGGTCACATGGTGACAATGAGGTCAGCGAGGTGAACATGAGGTCACCCAAGTCACATGGGGTCAACCGAGGTCCAAGGTCACATGGGTTCCCCGAGGTCACATGGGTCCACCAAGGTCACACGGTCATCCCCACCTCCCCCCTCCCCCTACCCCCTGATCACCCTCCCCCCCTCCCCGCTTCCCCCCCTGATGCATCCTCCCCAATGAATGGTACCAAAGGTGACATGTGATCACCGAGGTCACATGAGGTCACAAAGATCACCGAGGTCACCTCACCTTTCCCCCTCCCCGAGCACCCTCCAACTATCTACCCCCATCCTACCTCCGCTCCTTCCCCGATGCCCCCACCTGTGACCCTCAGCCCGACGTACCCCGACCTCACTACGCACTCCGCCACCAAGATCCCACACCCCACCTCTCTCCCAACACCCCACCCTGTTCCCCCCCAACACCTCCCTTCACTCCCCCTCTCCCCCTCCCCAACACCCCAATTCCCGCTCCAATATGATTCACACATAGTGTATGGCATAGTAGTTTTTTTCATATAGCAAAGAATTTTGCATATCCTATGTATCGTTTAAGCGATATGCAAATTATGCACTTTAATAAATTAGCTCATTTTGCATACCTAATAAAGCTACGCCGCATGTATCACAATTTTCAATGCAAAAGAAGATGCGCACCATATGGGTTTGCCTGCAGTGAAAAATGTTGCATATCGATGAACCGTTTCAAAAATATAGTGATTACACAGATTTTGCATATTAATTAGCTCATTTGCATATGTAATTCGCCCGAAATATCCCCAACCTCTACTCAGGTGGAAAACACTTTAAATCCCTCCTCTTCCCACCAAGCTACATCATTAAATACGCCTTATGGCACTCCAATACTGTACACAAGCTTTGCAGGAAAAGGGTTCACATTTTGACCTGCCAGAGGTCACAAAGTCACATGAGGTCACCATGTTCACAAAGGGTCACCACAGGTCCCCCACCCCCCACCCTGGCCCCCTCCTTTGTACCACATTACATCATCGTAGCCCTTAACGAACTCGGCATCAAATATAACTAGTACAAGGCTGAATCAGAGATTTCCCAATGAGGGGGTGTACTCAATTTTCAAACAAATCGTGTTTTGCATATTCATAATGCTTGTCCATCTACTAAGCACTGTGAGAAATTAACTAAGCTCAAATCAAAGTCCTCCTATAGAAAATCAAAACTTTGTATAAAATTCCGGTTCCCAGAATTTTTGTTATGTCACGGTATCCTATGGCAACGTTATACTGTACGTGCATAAATGTTTTACTGGAATTAAAACGGAAAATCCATTCAGGTTAAACTTTCACGACATACGACAGAGTAATCTCAATGTGCCTTTTTGGGGCAATTCTTACAGATTATCTGCGATGCATTTGTTTGTGTTGATGTTTTTGGAATTAATATTGATCGTGCTTTATTTCAAATTGTGTTTTTTTGGCCTTTGGTGCCCCACCCCATGGCCCTTGATGCCTCTTCAAATTTTCCCATATCCACGGCCATGTGGACCTTGCCCCATTTAGAATTCGAGGGCCTGCCTTTTTGACAACTATAGTTCTCAATTTTTGTTTTTAAAAAATTTTTCTTTTTTTAAAAAGTTGTATGAATTGATCATTTATAGCAAAAAATGCCATGATTTATTAAGTAGAGGTGGGCTATAAAAGGTCAATGTTTCCGATCACTTCGAACACAGGCTCATTTTGATGACTTTATCAACCCTGATACCACTTTTTCGAAGAAATACATGAAAAAAAGTGCGAAAACCAGGGTGCACCATCGAAAAATCCAAAATGGCGCCAAATTGGCCAAAATTTGATTTTTGACCATAATCCATTATTTTTTGTTTCAATTTGCTTAATTTTTGGTGGCAATCCCCTGTTTTGGGTATTAGGAATCATTCTATTTAACTTTCATCATCATCCTCACCATAAGCGTTTCGTTTTCTTGAAAATGCCGTTTTTGTCTTTAAAATTGAGCTCTGAGGGCGCTTCCCATAAACGTGCATCCCGATTGAAAATGGTGAGTTTAACATTCAAAAGTTTGCAGATTGTTTTTATTCTTAACACTTGCTGAAAATTTGACTTAACTGGTGTTGCGGTTTTTTGAAACTGTAGGCCTTTTAAATGTCATCAAATGCCCTCCATTGAACCCACACATAAGAACGTTTCGTTGACCCTGTATATTCCAATGAGAGTGTTTTCGTCACATTTTAATTGATACCACAGGAAAGTGGTAAGTGTTACACCGCTCTAATCTTCAGGAATGAAGAATCACCAATTCTTTCTGATGATTGCCCCACCATTAAATTTAAACTTTTTGATAGGATGTTTCCTTTTTGGGAAGTGCCCCTCGCAGTCCATTTTAAGCTAAAATTGCAATATCAAGAAAACGAAAAGTCATGATGAGATGGGAGTTGCATAGAAGGATTCCTTGCAGGCCAAACATGGGTATTGCCACAAAAATGACGGTGATTAAAACAAAAGCTTATTCAAAGTTATGGTCAAAAATATGATTTTTTGACCACTTTTGGGCGGCCAGTTTGGATTTTTTTGTTGGGGCCCCCTGGTTTTCGCATTTTTATTTATTTTTTTTCTTTGGGGGAAATGGCTAAGCCTCATTAAAAGTCCCATTCTAGCTTGTGTTCGAAGTGATCTGAAACTATTGACCCAATTAAGACCCTCTATAGCCCACCTCTAATATAACTTATCTCACGCTCCGACCGAAAAACCTCTGAGATCTGTGTTTATTGGGAAATACAACTGCTATAGCTTTAAGTATTTAACCATATCCATAGTTTCATTGGAAATGTCTATTTGCACGCCCTTTCCTTTTTAAGAATTTTTATTTTCAATACATATGGATTTCATTCACCCGAGGATGTTTTGAACAATCCCTATGCAATTGCAATGTGCCTATAATGTACTAAACACATGTCAGTACATACTTAGGCAAAAAAGTTTAAGACCACAAGACATTTCATGATCATGCTAACTTTCCTAGTACTAACACTTTATTGGCTAAAAAGAGCAAGTTCAGGGGTTTGATAATAATATATTTTTGTGGGATCACATAACCCATGAGGTGAATTTTCCCAAACGGAGGCATTTTGGGATTGACTCCTAGTCAAACACCCTCTGGATTTCAACCAACATAAAAACTCACTCTTTTCTTTTTAATTGAGGATAAGACTGAAGAATGAACCATGGTGCAATTCATTATAATGTATCTTGATTTTTTTTTTTTTTTTTCTTTTTAAAAATTGTAGTACAATTTACCTTCAGCGTGTTCGGCAATA
Organism: Ophioderma brevispina; assembly: GCA_023653785.1. Classification (NCBI taxonomy): domain Eukaryota; kingdom Metazoa; phylum Echinodermata; class Ophiuroidea; order Amphilepidida; family Ophiodermatidae; genus Ophioderma; species Ophioderma brevispina. Next base: position 170,641 of record JAMKCH010011380.1, read on the forward strand.
TCCATTTTTGCCGAAAAGAACTTTTCCACATTTCCACTCAGTTTCAACTAGTGTAATAACAACCTCACCATATCATGGTGTTCCGATGCATTATATAACAAGAAGCATACCTTGCAAGAAAATACAACACTTGAAGTTTCACAAGGAAAAACTATCATCATTTTGGACCGAAGTGTGACATAAAATATATGCTCTTAATTTGTTAGGCCTGCACTGATAAATTCAAATGGAGAATCTAAAATGAGATTTATATCGTAATTTTTCGCTCATCAGCGTCTAAATAGTAGCGGGAAATTTTATACTGAAATAGCCTCCAAGTTTGAAGAGAATTCTAACCGAACATAACATAGTAACATTTTTGACCATTTTTTCACATCTCCATGACTAAGATCATCTTCTTCTTATCGTTTCCAAACACGGTGCTCAAATATGATCCAGCCAGAGATGGGTACAAACGTCTGGCTGCTTCACTGAATTCCGCAAGGTCCCCAATTGTTTGTGCATTGTTGCTCACAGTTGGCAGACCAAGAGATGTACACTGTCTTTGGGTGCTGTTTCCAAACCACAGGTATACCTCATCTGCTTCCAGACAGCCCCACCTCCGCAAAGAAACCCCAGATCGGCCAGCTCTGGTTTCTCAATCTATTGAGGCACCGCCACGACATACTCCGCCCCCGAGGAGCCAGCCCCAGGCGTGAGACACCCCACCAGGTTCAACACCGACAGACGTTACCCGGGTGGCCGATGGCTCCCTCTTTTCCACAATGCGAACTCTCTTTACATCCTGAAGGTGTATTGACTAAGATGTATCTGATTGAAAGTTGTATATTTTGTTGGTCGGAAACTGATGGTCTTGTGCGCACTCTTGATCAATATCTAGATAGCTTGTTTGAGCTGAGAAATGTAATAAACGTAATACACTTCCTTAAAAGGTCACATTTTTAAAAGGCGCATTGTGTAAAAGTTCAACCTTTCTTAGACTTTTTAATAGTCCATTGTGAGCTGAAGAAAACACTATTTCACAGCTGCATTCTGTTTACCTTGAAATAAGTTGCACAATCAATATCCTAGTAGAAGTTTAAACCAACTTAGCACAACTGCTTTGTGAAGGATAACGTAATAACAAGGTTTTCACAGACATTGTATTTCAAAAATTGAGAATCATGGCGGGAAAAAGTGGCGGAAATTTGGGAAGCTCCTTCCGGGAAATCTTGCATCCTCGGGGAATTCGGAGGGAGGAAAGGAAAAGAAATGAGAAAGAGAAAGAAAATAACAAAAAGGATAATAAAATTGAAGTCGAGTCGTTTTTATCCAAAATTTAAGGGTCCGAAATAATAAATATAAATAAATGAATTCCCGAAATTCCTCATCGGGTTCAATTTCTCTGTATTATTCCGTCGGCCGGCTGAGCTCCGTACAGGTTACAGCCAGCCGGCTGGTCTGAAATGCAGTTACCCCCCCGTACCCACCCCGCGTGGTAAAAGCACTGATGATTAAAAAACGGTCCGTTAAATTCCCTAAGCCAGTCTAAGGTTTCAAGGGTTTCTAAGGTTCTAAGGTTTTAACAGCAATGCCTGTAAACATGTTAGGGACGGGTATCATGAAATAGGTCGGCCTGACTGTTACACACTGGGCAATTGTATCGTTAGAGTTTTTATACTATGGACCATAACGATTCGCAGGAATGTATTCGCAGGGCAACAAAAGAAGTGAGTAGATGTTAACTGGCTAATACTGAATCTTTCGTGGACTTTTCAGCTCATGACCACAGGTAATCACGTCACCCACTAATTTGCAATACCGGTTAAGATTCCACCCGAATCAATCATTTGTTTTGTTCCACTATCACACGCCGTTTGGGCGGGTTGGCGTTCGGGTTTCGCCGTCGGCCATTTTGTACAGTTTTTTCAAGCTAAAATGACGTATTTTAGCAATAAAAACACATGATTTATTTAGATTTCATTCTACGTTAGTCCTTTCTGAAATGATTTTTTAAAATGAATTGACTTAATTACCGTTTGTTTATTTTTGTTTACTTGCAATAACATATGAATGGAACTATGTTAACTATAGTTGATTGTTTGATCAATTTAATACATGGGGTGAGGTAATTGCTTTTGTAAGGCACCTTTCACGAGAGAGGGGTCCACTAGTTTGGCCTTATGTAGAAAACACATTTTGTGGGCCGCCAGCTATAGCTGGCAGGACCACTTAGCAATCCGTTGTGCGTGTGTATGTGTGTGTGTTGTGTGTTGTGTGAATGTGTGTGTTCAAAAATTGTTAAGTTTTTTTTTAAATTGACCTCAATTGAAAAGTTTAACTCAAATTGGACTCAAAACTTCTGTCATATGTGCCAATGTGATCCCTCAGGTTGATGAGGTCAAAGGTCATGTTGAAAGGTCAAAGGTCATGTGAGGTCAAGGTGAAAAATAGGCTAAAAATGTAAAATTGAGTCTAAATTGAAAACTTGAAGTTCAATTGGAACCAAACTTATCATAGATGCACCATGCAATCCCTCATATGTTGATGAGATCAAGGTCACCTGCCAGGGTCAAAGGTCATGAAAGCCGAGAACCGCGAAATTCTAGTTCAGTATAATTTTTGTTTGGCCACTTTATCAGTTGTTTTTACCTATTTAAACTCATGAAATTCACAAAAGCAAAATCTGGTAGAAATTTGAGTTGCCTGCAATAAGTAGTTTTCAAGAGTTATTGAGAGGTGAATGTACACTTTTTGATGGACACAATTTTCCCAACTAATTTTGTCATCAAATGTAACATTTGCCTGCAAACACGTATTTTGTTTGTTAAAAATTTATCTGAAAAAGGATAGTTTGAAACTGTCTTGATGAATAAGTGACCTAAAATACAAAACATATCTATCAAAAATTCAAATCCTCTCACAAAAAGTAGGTAAAAAAAACAAATGTTTGTTGCTAATGTTACTTTTGATGGACATATTGTGTCCATCAAAATATTGTAACGTTTGCAGTAAGAAAAGGGGTTTAGGTAAAAAAATTACATTTCTTTGCCCAAATTTACTTTGGGAGTGTGTCTTGGCTCGGAAACTTTCTTAAAACTGGTGTTTAAATGCCCCCAAATTACATCTGATACTTGAAATTACACATTGTATGTAAAATCGGGAAGATTTGGACCCCTCTATCGTAAACATGCCGTAAGGACCAAGAACACAAAAGCGCTATAAGATTGGCGAGACAGTGTTGGGCCATGCAATTATGATTGACACGTTGGGGAACTATTTGTATTCATTACGCATCTTTAAAGAGGTTCTGGGAGGGAATTATAGGTAAGGCGACCATTTTTTTGTGATCGATTTGATTGATTGATTTACAGTGCTTGATTTACAAAATAAATTACATGCCCGGTGCATGCTGGAATCAAAAATTGTACATGCTAAAATTCAAGTTGCATGCACATATTAACAATAAAAATTTACCTCGGTGTGGTTCATGTTTTTTAAGGTGGGGATACATTTGTGTCACATCTTGCATTTGATCCAAAATTTGCTCCTTTTTACATGTTTGATGTTGTAGCTCAAAAAGTTTGCATCCAAAGCATACAAAAGTATTACATTTTTAGTTGCAATGTTCTAAAGATTCAAAAATCTGCAAAGTCTGGATGAATATTCAGGGTATGTGCTAAATATTACAGGTGAGGTGATAAAAAGACAAAAAGTACAAACAAAAAATGTTCTTAACATTAGATATTCTTCCACACTAAAGTGAATTTGAAAATAAACCACATATTTTTAAAAAGTAGAAAGAAGGATCTTCAGGAAATATATAACTTGGCACAATTTGATCAGGCTGTTTGACTATACAGAGGTGGGTATAAAAAATGACGCTTAAACAATAATGCCAAATTTACTCTATTCAACAGTCAGCTAAAAAAAAGCCATTAAAAATACCAATAGGTTACAAAGTCATGCCTTGATTTCTGAAAGAGAGTATTACATATATGTGACAAATCATTTTAAGTCAAGATTTCAGTTAAATTTTCATATAGGGTGTCCAAAATATGACGGTTAATACACCCATATAGATTTCACCAATTGTTTCAGCTTTGTGATGCATACTGTGTGCCCTGCTAGTTATGCAATTTATCCTTAAAGAAAATATGAAAACTAATGTTTGATGTTAACATCAAACAGCCAATAACAGCTCAGCACAATAATACAGGGTGGTAGATGCATTGGTGGTATGTATGATTTGCCCCTGAACATACAGTACTATATCTAGATAGTGTTAGACATGTACAATGTTTGTTTTCGTTTTTTTCTACATTGTGAATGATCCTATGAAGTAGCAATTTCAAATTCAAGAACAAGTGGCAGATAATTAGACAATTAATGAAAAAGTGCTTTCACATGCAAATCAGAATTGTAAAAGCTGGCACATTTGTGGACCATTCATGTGCATAGCCTAGATGCATTAATATTTACTTTAAGGTATAAAAGAAATTACCAATTCCAAGTTCATTTAAGTTTAAAACAAATACTTCCGAATTTTAAAAATTATTAAACAAGTATGTTTTTAACTTATGGTACACAGAAAAGAAAAACATAAGTAACAAGTGTAAATTAGAATTTCGCGGTTTCTCGGCTTTCGCGCTTCGCTATATTCAAAGAATATAAGCTGGGCCGCCCCATGACCTTTGACCCTGGCACGTGACCTTTGTGATCTCATCAACAATATGAGGGATCGCATGGTGCCCGATGACAAAAAGTTTGCTTCCAATTGACCTTCAAGTTTTCAATTTAGATCAATTTTACATTTTGAAGCCCATTTTCAAACTTGAACTCACATGACCTTTGACCTTACAACAGGACCTTTGGCCTCATCAACAATGAGGGATCCCATGTGCACCTATGACAGAAGTTTGGTTCCAATTGAAGTTTTAAACTTTTCAATTGAGGTCAATTTAAAAAAAAAACACTTAACAATTGTGACACACAACATACACACACACACATCACACACACTCACACAACACGCGGCCAAAAGGGATTGCCAAGTGTTCCTGCCAGCTATAGCTGGCGGCCCACCAATTACACTCTATCTGCAGAGAGTAGATTCCCATTGCAAATTACACACCGCAAACGCTTCCAACGCAACCGCATCCGCCTCCACCCCCTGATAATTAACTTAAGAGCTTTTGGAGCTAATAGTCACTTTATTTGTGGTTTATTCAATATCTATAAAAAGGCCAATAAATTCTCTTTAACATCATACCAAAAGTATGACATTTCATTGGATATAGTAAAGAAGTGACAAGAAATTGAAGCCTGAAACCTGTCATGTGACAAATCCACCTTTTTTGGGTGCCCACTTTAAAAAAACATATGACCTTGACTGCCTTATGTCATCATCAAAATCTCAAATAGAGAAAAACATTCTATTTGGTATTACCTTTGTCACAAAGGAGCTATAAAAGTGTACTAAATTGTTATGCCTAATGCACATTGTTGCCATGTCGGTTTTCAGAGCTACATGCACAGAGAAAATTCTACATGAATGGGCAGGTGTGCCACCCAAGTAAATCGAGCACTGGATTTACACTTCTGTAATTGGATATGGTTGTTCCTAGGACCTTAGGTTAGGTGGTAATTAGTGGATTCTGTGAATTTCACGCCTTTTTTGGACGGGAAAATACCAATTTATCAGTACAAGAAAAAATGAAAAATTGCCAAAATCGCATGTGAAAAGTGGTTTTTAAACGCCGATCCCACGGACCCTTAGGACGCAATTTGGAGGTGAAGCATTTCATTTATGTGGAAGTTGTCCGGCGGGAAATCATATTCGGCTTCCCGGGAAATGTACATTTTTTCCAGCCCTGTTGAGAATACAAGGAAAAAATAACATTGTTTGGCAACAAGAAACATTGATGATATTTCATTTTTTTAAATTTTTGATGTTGTGTTTCGGACATCAATTTTCTATTTTTCAGTTTGAAAGGCAAAATCTCATAGAAAAGGAAAACGGAAGCATGGCAAATTATATATGCCCAAATGAAGTCAACAGCTATCAAGAATATTACCATGTGATTCCATAACAATGCTGAAAGTTTATTAACCAGACACAAAATATATGCGAAAGACACCGTTTTCAGCAAATCGACCATATCTGATGGCCCGTGATGTGATACTACCGTATGCTCACAGTGCTCTGGATCCACAGTACACCACAAAATGTTCGGAAGGTCACGTTTAATCACTCAGATAAGCTTTGAACATACATACTTGCTTGTGTTTATAAACATGCCTCACATGTAGTGGGCGAAAATTGGGACATACGAAAACTATAAAGCATGTGAACAATGAAATCAATTTTGTGTAATGAAAAGTTCCATGTAGGATGGAAATACCATTTCAATACTGCATTCACAGGTAGACTTTCAACCATTCTTTTGTACCACTATATTTCTTTTAACCATTGCATGTCAAAAATTAGTGCAAAACTTCTGGAAACCATTGCATACTTAGGTGGATTTGTTGATGCTTTTGATCATGTGGTTTATTATTATTTGGAAGATGACGTCGAAAATCAAAAAGGAGTCATCTTCGCCGTAACGTTCCCAGACGCTAATCCCACTGTGTGAGTCGGTCTATCACCAGACTCACACGAAAGTAACAGGAAACTAATAGTACTACATAAATGGTTACGTTTCTTATTATCGTGCTATAAAAACCCTTCAAAATTAGTTATTCGTCGCTTTTTATGCCCCAATGACCCAATGTGAAACTAAGCTATACCTTTACCACTTGCGATTTAAAATCACCAAAATGGCAAAAATTTTTCATGCAGTTTCGAACAGATTCGTGACCCCACGGCAATGTTGTCATAACTTCACGTGTATAAATAAGGTCATGTCAAAACTAATTTTACACAAGGGGACTAATCTAGTTTTCGTCATTGGAAAATATCCCGAAATTCACCAGTTCCGTTCGTTACCAAACAACGAATAGCACTTGCAATTACGGTTGGCGCAGGAGGGGATATTCAGGGTATCGGGCTACTCGCCATTAGAACCAGTGAACCTCATGTTAAATCAATGACTAAATGGAAATGGCTCTGCCTCATCAAACTCTACGCAGATTAAGAATAATTCTTACTTATCTGTTACTAACAATCCTTTTTAAATGAAATTAATAAAATCTGAATGGCCGTAATAAACCATTGCAAATTTCACATGCCTTTTCTGATGGTAAACACTTTAACATTGCAACAATTGAAGCAAACTTATGATTCAAAGGACAATGTTATTGTTTGTTTGATTATGTTTTTGAAGGATTACATCCCATGGGGGAATTATTATACAACAACATATCCTTGATTTAGCATCAGAAATGATTTCAGTAAGTTTGAAGCAGATGTTTTGTAAAGTTGACGTAACATGATTGCACCATTGAGCCTTATGTATAAACTCAAACTCATAGGCTGTGATTGTAACTTGATGCCAAGATAATGTCCAGTATAAAGGTAGGTGGCAAGTTACAATTACTGGAACTAAAACGAGGTGAAACTGTGGTAAGAAGCTGTTATTAATCCCTGTGATATCGGTAAGTTGGACATTTCTTGTAGAACTTCTGGATTTTTTGTTCCTCTTGATTTCACCAATTTATGCTACCCTGGAGATGTGGTACCAAATCTACTCACATGTATGACAAGGCTGTGACCTTTAACCCTATTTCCACTCATGTTTTGGACTTAGGTTGAAAATGTAAATCTGGATCTCAAATATCTGAAATTAACAAAATCAGCATTGATAACAGTACTGATGAATGAAATGTGAGGAGCTCACACGCTTATGAAGAAAGTGTGCCTTTCTACGGGATTATTGGCGCGGCAAACAGAATGAGAGAGAGCAAATCTGACAGCAAAAGAGATTTAAATATAGAATCAATGCCATTATGAGATTGAACTGTCACTCGCAGTGTTTGCCTCCATGTTTTAACTGTGTTGATCACATACCAAAAATGTGACAATTTTCACCAGAATCAACCAAGATATGAAACGAATTAATGTCCAAGCAGCCAATATGTAAGTTGCAGAACTGTAATAGTAACAAGCGCGAGCATTATTTTGTGTTTAGCCGGCAAATTCAGTCATAGATAATTTTCAGTACTGTCATGCAATTAATGTTTTGATTGCGTAATATACACTCGGGCCGCCCTTTTAGGCTACTAAGACTTCCTACCGTACAATGGGTTCCATTTACGGGTAGATATTCGAACAAGGCATCTTCCTATGTTAATCCTGACTTAACCGAAGGTCGTCTATGTACAGCTGGTTTATTTGTATAGCACCATTAGATACTGTGTACATTCTACAGTGTTAAATAGGTTGGCGACTTTTCGGGTTTGAAAAAATCGGTTTCTACTGCTTTTTTAAAGAGGTTCTATTGAAGTCCATAAAACAAAACCTACTTTAACACACCTTTAAAATTGCAAACTTTAATAACGTTACAATAAAGTCCTGGTCGCCTGAGCTTCAAAAACTTGACATTTTTTAACCACAGGGTAGAAATATCTCACATGAGCTAATTATCTCCATTGAAAATATGCAAAAACTTGAAATATATAGAAAATGACATAGCTTTTCAACAATTAAACTGGGTGATGTGATAATGCTAATAAATAAATACCTTTTGAATAGAATCGTGACATTTTGTACTTCGGACATCATATGCAAATGAGGTATACGCATTTATGGGAAAAATAAAATGTTCTATTACCTGGCAAGGGAAAAATACACGGGACCATGGCGATTCGTCTCCAATTGCCTATCAAATCACCCTCGAAAGTAGAGAGCTATGGGCGAAAAAAGCTATGAAAAAGCCATAAAACCACCCCTGGTCGAATATTTTGTTCCATGCAGCTCTTCGAATAAACCACCGTTTAGCAAAGTGTTTAAAAACCATATTTGGCCCGTGTTCATTCACGTAATTGCCAACTTTTTGCATTTTCACTTAAAACCCAACCTAATAGATTTTGTACAGGAAAGTGATGCAGAGTCACCTTTTTGTGTTTTTTACTTAGATCTCTACTAGACCTACCTTCCATACCTAAACCCACTTATTGGTACTTGTATTTCAGGAGAGCGCCCACCCAAAATGGTCAAAATTTGACTGATATGTTGGCGTCAACCAAAAATCCATGCACTTTTCTTTTCAGCTGCCATACTAGCTATGTAGAACCTGTCAATTTTTACTTTTGAGTTCTTTTAGGCATCTAGTGACACTTTATTACCATGGTAAAATAAGGTTATCAAGAGTGCTAAAAAACATTTAGGGAGCAATTCAAATTTTAATGTTGGACTTGACATTTTCCGTTCACATTGAATAATAATACCAATTTATTGAATTCACTGACACTCCTGTGGTGGATATTTGTGGCAGTTTATTTTAATCATTTACACCAGACAATCCTTCATGATAATGCCCACACAAATTATATGACTGGTCCTTGAATTAATCAGATATGGTTATTCGAAGTCTTGTCCGCAAATTTCCGTTCACAAATTTGTCCCCGTCCACACTTTTTGCAGAAGCCATTTTAATCTTTATGGCAAGTAAGTTCTATGTTTTTGTTTACTATTCATGAAGCACTTTCACTGTACAAGTAAATTTGTACTAAAGTTTTGACACCACTGTAACATGGCTTGGCTCTATCAATATTAATTTTCCTTTCAACCATCACGTCCCAACACATTTGTCACGTCCAACACACTCAAGTGGCATGTATCTCCAAACGAGGACGTCTGCACTTTAAATTTTATAGTATGTTTCTAGTTGTTCCATAGGTTTTGTGAACTACCACTTACTTTGGGTGGCATCAGTTTTAGTAAATTTTCAAAAAATTGCCACCTTCACATTTTCATTTGTCACGTCCAACGCGAGCTTCAATCAAGCAACCATGCAAATCTAACAGCTTGAATATTGGAAGGGCATGAGGACGAAATAAAGCATTCACTAGGGGAATTTAGTAGTGTTTCATCTTTAAGAAGCTTTAAAACCTAGTTTTTTTAATAAATGTCAACAAAGATATTGATTTTAAGTCAAAATTCCGTTCCATGTCACGTCCAACACTTTCGACATAAAGCTAATTATCTAACTCAATGGATGCGATTTGCTTGCATTCAGTACGAATGTTCTCCAAGCCTTAACAACTATTCAATTCATGAAAAATCACTCTTGCTCTTAAAAAAAGAAATAAGGAGGAAAAGAATCAGGTGTTGCTTTTACTCTTTCATTAAAAAAAAAAAAATTCTAGTCTTACACACATTAGAAAACAAAAAACAAGCTTGACACGGAGTTGAAAAAATGACCCGGAGTTACAAAAAAGTTGGGCAATTCGTGAAACGGGCCACCATTTATCATAGGAAAAATATGGGAATAGATTTTTGGGGAGGTTAGAAAGGGCGAGTTAGAGAAAAGGATGTTTAAAAAAGTGAGTTACCCCCCACGAAGATCCATCAAGGCCCTCTGGCGAGTTAAGGCAAAGCCATCAAGTCCATGGGCGAGTTACGGCAAGCCATCAAGTCCGTGGCGAGTTACGGCCAAACCCTCAAGTTCCGCTGGCGAGTTACGGCAAAGCCATCAGTCCCACTGGCGAGTTACGGCAAAGTATCAAGTCCATGCTGGCGAGTTACGGCATAAGCCATCCTGTTGTCTGCTGGTGCGAGTTGTGCCAAAGCCCTTGAATTTTCACTGGTGAGTTGCCACCAAAGCGATTTTAAGCGCCCTTTGGGTGAGTTACAATGTGGTGTATGTATGCATGGGTTTTTTAAAGGTCTAAAGGGGCAATCTTGATGAAAAAAAATCTTGCCATGCAATACCAAGCTGACACTTTGAAGGTGGTATTAGCCCCCAAATAATCCCTCAAATGTGTTGATCACTGCACTGTCCTTGTTTTTGATCTGTTCTAGTTATTTTACATCTCTGTTAAAAAGTAATTGTAAGTTTCTTGTAGCCTCCTCTTCACGTTGGGACATAGTTGTATGTGTGTGTTTGTGTGTGTGAATTAGAAAGGTCTCACTGTGTTTACTTGCTGATGTGGAAAGTCACTGGTATTGAAAGTTGAAAGGATTAACCCACATGTGAGTGCCAAGCCAGTAAAAATGCAATTAAAAACTACCCTCCCTTCACTTTTCAAAGGACGGCTGCAGAATAATTTTAAGTGCCCCCCCCCTTGGGTTTTTTTACTAGTTCATTTTCAGAGTCAACAAATTTGACAAACCCCTTTGGACTTGATAGTCACTCACTACTGCCAGGTTCAATGACCTTAAATTATTTTAGTCAGTAATTTATGCATCTTAGAAATCACATTTAGAGTATATAGAAGTATACCAACACTGTCTCTCGTCCAAATTAAATAGAAAAGTTTGTCAATTCTCACAGGAAAGGACTAAATAACTTTTTTACTGGTTAGAAGAACCCACAGTCCCATGATGCTTCTTTCCCTAATTCTCAGTAACTCAGCATCTAAAACCCTGTTTCCTTGTTAGAAGGTTGAAACCTCAGTATCATTGGTTGTGGTTAACATGTTAATGATCTATTTGAGTTTATTTTGTATACCCACAAATTCCCTGGTTCTGACACTGGCAATTGGACAGGCGTCCATAACAAGGAATTTATAAAATAAGACAAATGTTCCATGTTTTTTTGTTTTGGGGGAAAATCTACAGTATAAACATATTATGCCTCTGTGGTTGGTCAAGTAAATAAAGTGACCCTATATTCCCTTGTGGTTGGCCAAATGACTGAGAATTCTGACCTCTTTGCTCCCTTTGCAGTAAGAGGAATCAGTCCCCAATTACTGTCCAGTTTTTACTGACATAAACATGTAAAATTGTCCATTACAAGTTGCACATCATATTTGCAAAAGCTTTTTCTTCGCCACACCCCACCCTGCACACTTCAATCATCCTATATGCCAGCACTCACTCTGCCTAAAAAGACAAACCCACATTCCATACCCCAACATTGCCATCACACATACTTATCCTACTGACCACAACCTACCAGAACCCTAACTCAACACCACGTTACCTCTCCTGTCTATATCCCACTGCACCACATTAAGTAACACCACTTAACACCCACCTTACACACACTACTAAAACAAAAATCACAATGCCAACTTTTACCTCTGTCATGAATTATTAAAAGAAGCCAACTCACCACAAGGAAATGGCAGAATTTCTAACTCGCCACTGGGACCTGACGTAAAAACCTAACTCGCCTCTGGGACTTGACGTATATCATCCTAACTCGCCACTGGGCCTAGCCGTAGAAATATTAACTCACCATGAGGACTTGATGTAATATCCTCACTCGCCACGGTGCCTTGTCCGTAAGAATCTTACACCTCTATGAGTACTGCCCCGTAATATCCTAACTCGCCAATGGGACTGGTTATATTATCTTCGTGGGGGTAACTCACTTTTTTAACTCGCTTTTTCCTAACTCGCACTTTTTTAACTCGCCATGTACCTGTCTTCCCCGAAAATATGGTTTTTGATGTTAACTGTTCCAGGTGGCATACTCAAATGTCTGGAAATCAACCGATGGCCTCCTGAAGTACCCCACTTGTATTGATCTGTTGTTTTTGAAGGGTTTACAGCCTCTATTCACCCTCAATGGGAGTGCCAGCCCAAATTTAAGGTTGCTAGCCTGTTTACAACTAGGGGAAAAAATATGAAAATATGTAAAATTGAGAGTTTCACCGCCTTCTCAACATTGTACAGGGTCCAATTAAAATTCTGATAATATGATTTTTCATCATACCTGTTCCCAAATTGAATGAATTATCAATTTTTACTAAATGTAGGCGTGATAAATTTTCAAAGCTTTATCTAGTGGATATGTGGGTTGTTCACACTGCTTTTCAAACAGGTTCCTACTTATAACTAACAGGTGAACTTCTATCACTCCCAATATCCTGAATTTGACAACTTGGAATGTGGGTAGTAGTGCATGCAATAATAGCCCACTGTCTCATCAATTGTGCATATTAATGAGCACATTGCATATTTGGCTGATTGGTTTATTACTATAAAGGTGAACTTCTACAAGATCCCAATGTCCAAAGTTGGACAAACTTAGTATGTGGGTACTGTTGGATGCAAGTATCCATCACTGTGTCATCTCTATTTGTGGCATATTAATGAGCTCATTTGCATATTTTCAGTAAAAATGTGAAAAATTCACAATGTGCCTCAACCTAACTCCATTCTCTCTAGAGGTAGGATGATAGAGCATGAGGTCATATGTGGGTCAATTATCAATATTATTAGGTCCTACAGGTAAATATTACTTACCTCAATCTCCAATCTAATTGGGTCAGGTCATCTTATTACACACCAGCAATTTTTTTGTAAATTCATGGAGTACTTGGAATGATAATCCCTGATTTTTAATATAGTAGTAGACTACTACAAACATTTGGTAGGTTTGTCTTGACGACAAATTATTCAACTGGACCAGAAAATTTGCATTATAAATAATGGGACTTGTGGATTCAAGTTAACCTTAACAAGAACATTGCAGCTTGCCATTTGGTTCCTCAGACCCACGAGGTCTGACCTGCTGCCTGGCGGGGCAACTCAACTAAGATTTGGGGGAAAACATGCAGATGCAAAGTGCTAACTTTGTTTTTGTCTAGAGATTGACTTCACCAATTTAAAATTTGGAAAGTGAAGAATAATGTAAAAATTTTTCGCTGCTGCTCTTGCAGCGGAATTTCAAAATCCTTCCTGGATTAAAAAAGAATTACAGTCCAATATTTGATCACTTGTTGACCTTTGTTTGCCAAATATTTAAAGACAGAGACAAATTCAGTTTCCAAACGATTTTATTAATGGTAACAATTCAAGAATACGTAAACAATGATAATTTCATTGGATTCACAATGCTAATCAAAATTTAGGAAGTTTGGCTATGCACATAAATTTGCAATGTAGCCACAAGATTTTGCTATGCAATATTTAAAATTCAAATTGCACGCTGTGCCTCAGTCTTCCTAAATACAATAAATATGAAGCCCAACTTAATCTAGGATCACATAGACATGATACCACATAATCAAATAGTCATCCTAAGAACTTTTTTCCAATGCTCATTATCAGAAATCAGAGAAATTGGACCTTGTACTATTGTTTACATGAGACCAAAGGAATTTCAAGGATTAGTTTCTCACCCCAACATTTGCCATTATTGGGATCTATTGACGGTTGTGGTGGATTGTTGGTCAATCATGTTTTTATGTTTTGGCATGCAGGAGTGCACACACAATTGCACTTATACATTGTCCAGTAATTACAGTCCTTTGTATTCAAGTAGGGCAACTCCTGTCAAATGAAAGTAACCAGAAAAATGATGCACAACGCTCTGTGCAATCCTATGTCTGTCTTGTGTGTTTGAAAGGGTTTGGTACTGAGCACAAAAAGGCTAAGACACACATTCGATGGGTGTACCGCTATAGATTGTTTTATTAGACATTCCACCTTCAAAGGTATAGTCAAAAATACAAAACAGAATACAAATAAATGTTTTGAAGAGGATTATAAGACATTATCAAAATGTGCTAAATATCATTTATTATCCGTGGTTTGAAGCATCAACTTGACCCTACATTTTGCCTTATTATCTTTCTCTTCAAATGAATCTCAATTGCTTTTGTCAATTTGAAGAATACTTTCCTTAAAAAGTAATTCACCGCCGCAATAAATTCACATTCACCATTCCGTTCACTATCCTATTATTTTAGGACATTGTATTAATGTTAAACCGGGTTAAAATTACATCTCTCCGACCTCTCAATTATGGCGGTTGTTTGACAACAAATCTTAACAAATCATATTAAAACAGGACTTCTTTTCTATTCTTTATTCAAGGCTTTTACGCCGCTCTCTTTGCACAATTGAATGTTATAGCCCTCACTTTTTATCATCAACATTTGTATTACATGTCTAGAGGCGTCCGCATTGCGACCGAAGGTTAGGGTGGTAGAGTTTGCGTACTATAATGCGATTTATTACTGAACGATTAGACAGTTCCTATTGACCCTTGAACATGTGGATGCATGAGGTCACATTAAATTTTCCCAAATGCTCCGATAAGTAATGATGAAATGATCCCCCATTCTCCTTAGGTTCCCAAGAATTAAAAGCAATGATGATTGCCTGTTTGATGGTTAATTAATGAGTTGTAGGTCCCATTTTTTCATAATATCCTGCGTAACTTGACAGTAGTCGCCTTATCTTTTTTGCACAAGATTTTGAAAAGGTAAGTTTTGCTATATCTACAAGTCACTTTGAAGGACAAATGGCTGCAACTTTACAACCCACCTATTGTTTATGTGGCCTTTAACCCCATTTATGTCATAACATTAAACGTAAACACGTGCTCTGTTTCCTATCGCAACTGTACTTTTAAAATCTTTTTGCAAGATGAAGATAATGAATGATTTCTTATTTACAATAATAAGGCACTTTAAAAATTGGATCCAGATCCAAAAGATTTGTTATCCTTTGGCCCGCTTTGACCTGTAGACAAATACCTTGTCAGGCTCCTAGGATACATTCCGCTTCAGGTTCGCGCTCGTTCGCCAACGCGCAGACCCCTTTTTTCATCTCTATCTTCTTCCTTTCTTCTTTCTTCTTCTTCTTCTTCTTTCTTGTCACTTCTTGCGTTCCATTCTCTTCGAAAAGTTCCTTCCCTGATCTGCTATTTCCATATGAGTCTGTCCTGCATTCATGAATCTTACTATCTTCATTTCCTCTTCTTAGCTTTTTCTGGATCTCATCTGTCCTGTTCTTTCCTTTTCAGCAGATCTGTCTTCTACTTCATATCTCTCCATGTACTATGCATTCTTCAATCTTCTTAGTCTCTCACATGTCTCTCTTCTTTCTTCCTTCTCTTTTCCTTCTTCTCTATCTCTATTCGAGTCGCTTCTGTTTCTTTATATCCTTGCATAATCAACTTGTCGTCTGTCGGATGAAGGTCTCTTGCTTCTGTCTCTTCTAATCTTCGTGTCGGCTTTCATTTCTTCAATGATCTTAGATCTTCATTCTTCTGCGTGCTTTGCATTATTCTGCTTGCCCGCTTAAATCTTTTCTGATTTCTAGAGCTGTATATTTGTCTACTCTTTACATTAGTCATTGATGTCTCTAAAATCTGCGTGTATTTCGGGTAGCTTCTTCTGGTTCTCGTTGAGTTGCTTCCGCTGTTCTTCTTTATTCCTTCGCTGTGCGTTTGCCTATCCAGCCCTCTTTTGGTGAAAAAAACATGTTTTTTCCGCGTTTTTTTCCAACTTGGAAGAATAGGTTTCTTCCGTTTCTTCCACTGAAATCGGAAGAAACTAAAAAGTCGTTTAAAATTTCCTATTTTAAAGCCAAGAACTTGCATTTTTGGTTTTATAAATTATAGAGTGATGAAATATAACGACATAATTTTAAAACTCCCATCAGGCACGCCCCCGACCTACCCCAGCAGTTTCATAATTAAACTCCGCATGATTCAACAGGTCTAAATATAACAAATTACTGGAAGAAACTGTATTGACACTTTTCACACCAGCCAGGCCAAGCAGAGACTCCTTTTAAAGACTTGAACAGCTTCTATAATTTCTTTAAACAAAAGTTATAGTCTCCCCATGTTTCGTCCCCACTAATCAATACACGTATAGTATTAAAAAAATAATATGGTTAGCTACTTTTATGATTTGTTTAAAAATAACAAATTGTTTGGCATCTACCAATTACAACTGTGATAGTATAATGTGCACATGGAATTGATTGCAAGGGTTTACAATCATATCATCTGCTAATTTTATGGGCCAGACAAACAAAATTGTGAACAATCTACTATTACTACTTGCAAGGTATTATATAACTTGTAATTCTGAAAAAGAAGATTGTCTGTAATTATTTCAAGTAGCCTTGATGATTTGAAGTGAAAAGGTCAATGGATTTGTGGAATTTAAGTGTTCATAATAACTGTCCTTTATTTCTTTCTTTTTCTCTATTCTTGCTTCTTTCCTTTCTTCTTTTCTTTCTATTCCTTTCTTTCTTTCTTCTCTTCTTCTCTTCTGTTCTTTCTTTCTTTCTATTCTTCTTCTTTTCTTTCTTCTAGTTCTTATTCTCTTTCTTTTCTTCTCTCTTTTCCTTTCCATTCTTCTTTTTTCTCTTCCCTTTTCTTCCCCTTTTCTTTTCACATTCCTTCCCCTTCCAACCATATTTCTATCTTTCTCTTCCGGAAGAAACTGAAGAAAAAAAAACCCTTTTTTTTCCAGTTTCTTCCATTCTTTCCGGAAGAAATAGGTTTCTTCCGGAAGTTTTCCGAACCCTGATGACCTTATAATGACCTGTGCCCTCATACTCAAATTGCCTAAGGGTGCCCAAGGTGACACTATGTTGAATGCTTCCACTAAACACACTGGTCTATTTAATATTTATCACAAAATTTGCATTAGTACCCACTTTACTGGTCTCTTTACTTCTGACTAATAATTTCCAGCCATCCCTTGCAATTATATTAACATAATTTTCAGGTATAAGGAGGAAATCTACATTACGTCTGTAGATAATCGTTTAATACACTCCATACCCTTTTTAATTTATGACAAAGAGACATCCCTAACCTTCTTAAGATATAAGGTGCAAATGCAAAACAGGTACTTGCAACAGCAGGCCAGTGTACCGCAGAGCAGATGTCTTCAGTGTACCAAAGATGAGAAGTTGTTTTAGGTGTATGACACATTGTCAGTGTGGTCCTTTTTTACAAAATAAGGCACTTTTAAAAAATTTGACCATATCCAAAAGATTTGTTATCCTTTGACCCATTTGACCTGTATAGACATACCTGTTCAGGCATTATAGGATACATTGACCTTCAGGGTTCGCCAGTTTCATCCACAGGTGGTGAAAAAAACATGTTTTTTTTCCGCGTTTTTTTTTCCACTTGGAAGAAATAGGTTTCTCCAGTTCTTCCACTGAAAGCGGAAGAAACTAAAAAAGTCGTTTAAAATTTCGATTTTAAAGCCAATGACTTGCTTTTTTTGTTTTATATTATGAGAGTGAATGAAATATAACGCATAATTTAAAATAACCATTCAGGCCACCCCCCTACCTACCCCATGCAGTTGCATATTTAAACTCTCGCATTATTCACAAGGTCTAATATAACAAATAACTGGAAGCAACTGATTAGACCTTTTCACACCAGCAAGGCCTTGTAAAGACTTGAACTCTTCTATAATTCTTTAAACAAAAGTTATGTCTCCCAGGTTCTCCTCCCCACTATCAATACAAAGTTGGTATTAAAAAAAATAATAAAAATAATAAAAAAAGTAAAATTTGTTTTAAAATACAAATTGTTTTGCATCTACAATACAACTGTGATAGTAAGAATGTGCACATGGAATGATTGGAAAATGGGTTACAATCAATATTTGCATAATTTATTGCAAGAATTTCTGTTTTTTTAAACAAATTTACTATATACTTGCACGGTATTCTATAACTTGTAAATTCTGAAAAGAAGATTTCTGGAAGTATTTCAAGTGAGCCTTGATGATTTGAAGTGCAAAAAGCAGGATGGATATTGTTTAATTTAATTTGGTTCATAATACATTCCTTTATTCTTCCAGTTTCTTCTTCTTCTTACCAATTTCTTCCATTTCTTTCCTTCTTCCGGAAGAAACTGGAAGAAACCCCTTTTTTCCAGGTTTCTTCCATTCTTACTTTCCGGAAGAAATATGGTTTTCTTCCGAAGTTTCCGAACCCTGATGACCTTTATAGACCTGTGCCCTCCTTACTCAAATTGCTAAGGGGTGCCAGGTGACACTGTTGAATTATTCCACTAAACACACTGGCTATTAATATTTAACAACAAAATTGCATAGTCCCACTTTAATGGTCCTCTTTTAACTTCTGACTAATATTTCCAGCCATCCACTTGCAATATACATTACATATTTTCAGGTAGAGGAGGAAATCTACATTACGTCTGTAGGTCATCGTTTAATACACTCCATACCCCTTTATTTTATGACAAAGAGACATCCCATAAAAGCCTTCTTAAGATAATAAGGTGCAAATGCCACAGGTAACTTGCAACAGCAGTCAGAGTGTACCGAGCCGAGCAGATGATCTTGAGTGTACCAAAGGATGAGAAGTGTTTAGAGGTGTTTGCAAAATTGTTAACAACAATAAATCATTTTATTCATTTTATTTTTTTAATTTTTGTCTTATTTAGCTGGGTAAATCATTCCAGTTTTCAGACACTGCTTTCCAATGGTGACCCATGATCTTTGAATAATTTGACGAAACATTGATGACTTAAAACATCCCTACGGCTGTAGGGGGGCTACTGTCTGTTCAATAACTTAGATGTCTGGGTTTTATAATTTTTAAAAAAATCGCACTTTCGAAATAAATCATGAACCGAAACTTGTTTGTGTATCCTTGGACCTAAGACGTTTTTACATGACAAAAGGAGTTGGGGACATTTTAAATTTTTAAAAACCTTCAAATCTATTGTAAGCACTGGGTATTTTAAACCCTCGTTTTGAAGATGAGCGAATAAAGGTTTGGTCGCATTTTAGTATTACTTTTTGTTGGAAAGGTTACATTGACTCCTCTTTGTAGGTAGTAAAAGTTGTCGTTGGAGGATATTATTCCCGATCAATAATTGTCCGCCACTGTATGAATGAATAATACCAACTTTGTTCACAGGATCAATCCGAACCGTTGTTTGCAATACACTACATAACTTAATGGACTGACATTACACAGGAAAGCTGTATGAATCTTAGGAATTTCACCTTAGGAAAAGTAGTTTTGCTGTTCCCCTACTCCCGATTTTGGTAAACTTTTGAATATGTTGTTTGTTAGCTAATTCCAAGTAAATGAACCAAAGCAGTTTTCTGTTTGCAATTTGTTTTGGTCAAATCCTATTTTTGACTGGACTAATAGGTTAGTGTTTGAAACCGAATTGGCAAAAATTGGAAAGAACGGCATCGAATATATTATAAACAATGTTCGGGTTCAGAATTCGGCCCAGCTTTTATGCAGCTGATCGTTTCCAAGTAAAACACTGCGGTCTTCGAACCACAAAGGCCGTGCAGGTATCTAAAGACAAGAAGCAACAATTAGATCTCAAGGGAAGATTGCCGATGGCCTCCCAAGTTTCATCCTCCTACCAAACATAATGAACCTTCCAAAGTGGCACACTGAATGTTGACCACACCACCGAATTTTCATCTTCCACCCACATGATTAGTGATTTGACCTTAAATGACCACATTACCTTAAAATACCTTCAAAAATTTTGGTATTCTGAATGATGACCACACCCACCAATTTTCATCCTCCTACCACATGTTAAGTGATTTGACCTTGGATGACCTCGGATGACCTCAAATTTTCGGCACTGATGATGACCACACCCAATTTTCCATCTCCTACCACATTTAAGTGATTTGACCTTGGATGACCCTCGGATACCTTTAATTACCTTCAAAATTTTCGGCACTGAATGTTGCGACACCACCAATTTTCATCCTCCTTCCACATGTTTAGTGATTTGACCTTGGAATGACCCTGCATGACCTCTAAATGACCATCAAAAATTTCGGCACTTAATGTTGACCACACCCACCAAGTTTCACATCCTCTTACCAATATTTAGTGATTTGAACCTTGATGAACCCGTCATACCAAAATTGACACATGACCTTCAAAAGTTTTGGCACTGAATGTTGACACACCCACCAATTTTCACCCCCAACCACATGTTCAGTGATTGACCTTGGATGACCTCGTATGACCTTGAAATGACCTTCAATTTTTGGTACTGATGTTGACCACACCCAGCATTTTCATCCTCCTACCCCCCAAACATGTTGAGTGATTTGACCTTGGATGACCTGGTATGACCTAAATGACCTTCAATTGTTTTGGTACTGAATTATGACCACACACACCATTTTCCATCCTCCTACCACATGTTAAGTATTTGACCTTGGATGACCTTCGGATGACCTTGAAATGAACCTTCAAAATTTTTGGTACTGAATGTTGAACCACACCCCCAATTTTCATCCTCCTATCACATGTTAAGTGATTTGACCTGGATGACCCTGCATGACCCTTGTGAAATGACCTCAAAATTTTTGGTACTGAATGTTGAACCCACCGCACCAATTTTCAATCCTCCTAAACAGGTTAAGTGATTTGGACCTGGATGAGACCTCGGATGACCTTGAAATGACCTTCAAAATTTTTGGTACGACTGTTGACGCACGAACCGGCACACAATTTTTCATCCTCCTACCACAACATATAAGGGTTTTAGCAATTTAACTCCATTTTTGCCTATTTTTGAACCCCATTTGACCTTTGACCATGCGCACATTTAACCCTCCACCGGAACTCATACCGCAGTCTATGTGAGTGACATCTATGTGCGAAGATGGACACCCATACTTCTCCAATCAAAAGATATCTTGTTGACAACGTTTATATTATACGATTTAGCCCTAATTTTTGCCCTATTGAGCGCGCTATTTTGACCATATTTGACTTTGACCCATGCCACATGACCCACTTTCCCACCCACCGCCTACTTGAGATACCACATCTATGTTGCAAGATGACTTCCACACTCGATAGTTCCAAGATATCTTGAGTAAGCACACACACACGCAACAGGACGTCTAGCCATTTCTATAGTCCCCCCTTTCCCGAACAAAAGTTGTCGGGGGACCAAAAAGACCCAAAATGCGACCGAAATTGACGTATTATAGCGATGTAATTGTTATATATTTGTTTACTGTCTTGTTTGCTCAAAATTGCACTATTCAGGAGGTAAACAAATAGTTGTTATTTATAGGGCATAACCTGAAGTAAAACTGTTCTAAATGTTTGCAAAGATGAATTTCAATGCTACAGAACAAACTCTCAAGATTTGGAAATACCAAATTTGCTTGGTTACTACAGAAAACCCCAATTATAGTTTGTTTTTATCTGGGTTTCCATGGTCAACCATATTAATTTCACACACTCTATATTTAATCAATTGATGTTAAAGCAATTACCTATTTCTTAACAGTTATATTCAAACTTTGAGACTCACTGGACTTAAACTTATGGATTTATAACAACTTCAAATTGTTTTTACTAACTTTGTTTTTACTGCCTTGTTTTACCATATTTTGCCCTGTAAATAGAAGTAACAAACAAATTGGTTTATATACGGAAAACAGAACATGTAAAATGCATGGAATTTTGTATGTAAACTCTCTTAAGTGTATTATTATTACCAAACATGAAAATAAGCACAGTTATATTGTTAACGCACTGTAATTCCACGATAAACAATTGGTTTTTACTGTGGTTCCATAGCAACGATATATTTTGTCGCTGATACATTGATAATGAATTCATGCGGAATCCTATGGTACTATCCGTAAACAACTTATATCCAAATTTTGGGATCCTGGGACTTAAACTAAAGGCACTATTCAATTTGTTTGTTAAATTGTTTACTTAAACAATGCATGAACAACAACAAACAATTGCCCATTTTACGGTTAATTTAATTGAAGAATATTCCCAATTTGCCCTAAGGCTAATGAAAGTTGAATCCCAGTTTCCCGTTTCCCGACTCCGGTCAGAAAAGAATTGCCATCAAATAATCATTATTTCCCCAAAATAATTCATTATTTCCAAATAATTCATTATTTCATATTTTCCAACTGTTTAAACAAAACGATTGTTTTTTAACGGGATCTTACTCACGAATGATGCATTTGAAGCCTGTTTTTAACGATGACAGGGGGGTAGAAGAATCGGAACGTCCATTTTCTAAGATCAATAACCAATTTACGTTGTTCCTCCCGGCTCCTTACCTACTTCCGTGTGTTTTTTTCTATTAAACCCCGATTGATCGATTGGACTAGGTAGTTTTTGCCGAAATACCTCCTGCTGCCGAAATACCCGGTGCCGAGTTTACCTACTTTCGGCAGTGCCGAAGTACCGGGGCACTTCGTCAGAGAGAAGGGAAGTGGAAATAACGTGCTGTTGATGTGTTGAGCACGTGTTTATGCATTTTTTTTTTCGTGATTTTATGGACAATTCTACAATGAACCTCTTAAAAATCGGCTTTTGGCATTTAGGAACAAGCATGCAGGTAATGAGACGTAAATCCGATCTTGTAA